>JABCJW010000395.1:0-26438 GCA_013184375.1 Fusarium newnesense
GGGCATTTCGCCGCGGTGCGTGCTGGCGGGAGAGTGGGTTACTATGTTGTGGGATGATGCGGTTGATGCATCTTGGGGAAGGGTTTGGTGTTGGTTCTGGTTCTGGTCTTTGAGCTCGCGGACGACGCCGACGAGATCTGACATTTGCTGACGAAGCTCTGATAATTGATAATTTAGAGCTTGAATATTCTGACTGCTGCTAAAGTGTCAGTTTCTTCTTTGATGACAGGGAAATACGTACTCATCGGGTTTCTCTTTGGAAGCTTGTGTGCTCGTCGCAAACGTACACGTCAATCCACCGGCGATACATCTCTCACACATGTTATCCTCAGAGGGAATACACTTGAGTTTCTTCTTCTTACAATCATCACTACAAAGTCAACACTCATCCATCACTCAACCCCATCATGATCACTCACCAGGCAACCGAGGTGTATTTTCCCCTCTTACTCCTCGGAGCAGGTGTATCACCTACACTCTCAGCATCGGCCGAGTTCCGCTTTTTCGGCTTTAGTACCGGGTGCTCTTCAGACATGATAACGTGCTGTAAACGATTTCCGAAAGGTCAAGAATCGACTGAGGGGTCTTGGATTGGAAATCCCTGGTTAAAGAGGGTTTTCTCGGAAATCTTCCGAGTTTTCCGAGTCGGAAGCACTAAGATTTGCGGGGTTGGGGGCGCTAGAGAGCTTTTGGACTGTGGGGTTAACGTGGCGTATTTTGGTGTTATGGAGGGGAGTGATTGAGTTTGCGACGGTATATAGAGTTGAGAGAAATCCGTATTCTAAAATCTCACTCCCTTAGCAATCAGATTCTCAAGTCTTCATCATGACGATCGCTAACCTCCTTGTGTCGCTGAACAACCAAGTCCACGAGAACAAGGGTCAATCCCTCCTCGTGACGCTCCTGGTTGGGCCACTGATCTACATCCTCATCAACGAACTCATTCGTCACAATGCGAGGATCAGCAATCTAAAAGGCCCTTCTGGACTACCGCTAATCGGCAATATCTGGGACATTCACATCAACGCCGCTGAGAAATACCGCGCTTGGGCGAAAAAGTACGGACCCGTTTATCAGATTCAATTGGGGAACATTCCTATCGTCGTCGTCAATTCTGCTGCGGCTGCGAGGAGTATTTTTGGCGCGAATGCACAGGCTTTGAGCTCGAGACCGGAATTTTACACATTTCACAAGGTTAGCATACTATGAGTGTCGGTGATTTACAGGAGAGTGCTGACGGTTTAGGTCCTCTCTGATACTGCTGGTACTACGATCGGTACTTCTCCCTACAGCGACTCTCTCAAGCGTCGTCGCAAGGGCGCTGCCTCTGCTCTCAACCGTCCATCAGTCGCCACATACGTCGATCATCTCGATGTCGAAACACGCGACTTTGTCAAGGAGCTTTTCGAGTATGGAAAAGGCGGCAGTATCCCCGTTGACCCTATGCCCATGATCCAACGCCTCTCTCTTTCTCTCGCACTTACTCTCAACTGGGGCATTCGTCTCAAGAGTCAAAAAGACGATCTCTTTTCTGAAATCACCCACGTCGAGGAAGAAATCAGCCGTTTCCGGTCAACTACGGGCAATCTCCAGGATTACATTCCTCTTCTGCGTCTGAACCCTTTTAACCTGCACTCCACCAAGGCGCGAGAGATGCGCAACCGTCGGGATAAGTACCTCACTGCTCTGAACAACGGTCTTGACGAACGGATCGCAAATGGTACATATAAGCCCTGCATTCAGGCCAATGTGATAATGGACAAGGAAGCCAAGCTGAACAAGGACGAACTTACTTCCATCAGTCTCACCATGTTGTCTGGCGGTCTTGACACTGTTACTACACAGGTTGCGTGGTTTGTCGCATATCTGAGCCAACATCCTGAGATTCAGGAAAAGGCTGTCTCGGAGATTAGGAAGTTTTACAGTGAGAAGCAGCCCATGTGCGATGAGCAGGATGATCAGAAGTGCGAATACATCGTTGCGCTCGTCAAGGAGTCGTTGAGATACTATACTGTTCTGAGATTAGCGCTGCCAAGAGCTTCGATTAGGGATATTGTTTACGAGGGCGTCACCATTCCCAAGGGGACTGTCGTTTTCCTGAATGCTTGGGCATGCAATATGGGTAAGTCTTTTTCACCCCAACTCCGTTATCATATGAACTGACACGCTGTAGATGATCAAGTCTGGTCTGATCCCGAGGTCTTCCGCCCCGAGCGATGGTTCGAACAGCCTGATGCTCCTCTCTTCACATACGGAGTCGGTTATCGTATGTGCGCTGGTTCTCTCCTCGCCAACCGAGAATTGTATCTTGTCTACATGAGACTTCTCAACAGTCTCAAGATCGAGAAGTCTGACGAGGTGGATTGCCATCCTATCACTGGTAGCTTGGATCCTACAAGTCTTGTCGCTCTGCCCCGTCGATTCAAGGCTATCTTCAAGCCTAGAAACCCTGAGGCTTTGCAGAAGGCTTTGGCGGTAGAGAACTAAGTTGGAGGTGCAGGTGAAGGGGAACTTGTTGGATGCTTTGTTTGGGCGTGTCAAATGACTTGTGGTCTTGTTTCAGTTACTATTGCATGGTGATATAGATCCTTCTGGACCATTGAATCCCTCTGTTACTCTGTAGGCTAGATATAAATAACAAAAGTTAACACATTTGTCTTTCTATGGCCCGTCTTGAATCCTGCCTCTGAACCCCTCTCATCATTCCTAATCCGCTTCAGGCCATGTCTACTGCGCAACCTTCTCGATGATCTCCACAATCTTTGGCAGCGTCTTCTCATTCAAAAACGAACAGTGCCCAGCTTTGATCTTCTCCACATTGACAGCATCTCCCATAGCACCAACCATAGCCAACTGTCCCTGAACGGGAACCGCGTTATCAATCTCACAGACAACATACGTCTTGGGCACGGTGATATCCGTTGCGACAAAGTCAGCTGGTGTTTCAAGAGACGCAGTGCTGTGATTGACACATTCACCAATCGCCTTCTCTGCTACCTCGGGGGTGCAATCGTTGTAGAAGGCATTCTGTGCTTTGTCGTTTAGGTAGCAGATGTCGTCCTATAGATAAGTCAGCAATGCTCTGGATGTTATGCCAAGCTTTATCGTAGCATACCGTTCTGTCGAGAAATGGACCATGCTGGCCTCCAGCGGCGGACAAAAGAGAAAGACCCTTCACAGGGAGAGCAAACGAGGCGATATAGACGACATGCGAAATACCACCAGACAAACCTTTTGCCTTTCGTTCGTGAACCTGGTAACCCTCAACAGCAGCAGAGCCTGGAATACCTCCGTAACTATGGCAGACCAACACGATCCTCTTGCCTTCATCAAGGGCTGGCTGAAGAGTCTTTCTAATGACTTCCACGTCGTCTAGGTGAGTTTTTCCTTTTATGTCTTCATCATTGCCAGCTGTGACGTTATCAGGCTGAAGAACCTTGAAGCCCTTGTTGGAAAGCGACTCCACGAGGCCTTGGTAGTGGGCAGCGCGATGCCATGCGCCTTGGACGATGGCGATGACTGGCTTTTCGGAGTTTGTAGACATGATGTGAGATGGTTAGTTCTCCTGACGAGTAGACGAGGGAGAACTAAGTGAGATGGGAGTGAGTATTTATAGTTGAGGGTCACTGTCAGCACTACCAGCGGCTTGCACTACGGCGTTCCATCGGACTTAGCAGCGTCTTATTCCACATCCCTGATTTACCTTATTCTGGTGATCTGGCTGACAGTGCTGACGAGGTGAATCCTGTCAGCGATAAAGGCTGGGGTATCAGCGGCAAGTCCACCAATGAGAGACTAAGCTATCACTTGTAATGCATGTCAGCAACAGAATTTGGAGTAGGGCTGATATTTGAGAAGAAAACTCTAGATCTTTATGCAATCCTGTTCTGCACTCCACACCCCATACCATCTTATGCTTAAACCCCCAAATTACAGCTTGAAAGGGCTCTGAGGCGGGCTCCCACCCATCGACAGCTCCATACTATTATCAATCTTCTCCATCGTCTTCTTAAACCCCTCCCTCCCCGCAATCCTCTCAAGATACTTCAAAACATTAGGATACTCCTCCAGACTATACGGCGAAAAGTATCTCATCGTCGTAAGCGGAAACACAACCATGATATCGGCAGCCGTAAACTCCTCGCCCGCAAGCCACTCATTATTCTTAACACGCTCATCCAACAACTTCAGCGCCTGTCGATACTTTGCTTTTCCAAACTGCACAACAGGATTATCGTCGCTGAGCTTCGCAGAGCGGATCAACATGATTCGACCTAGTGCTGTTTGAAGAGTTCCGTCGACGTAGTGCCACCAGTATAGAAAATCAGCGTACGCTGGGTGCGTTGGGGGGAGGAAGAGGGCGCCGTTGGCGTATTTGTGGCTGATGTATTCGATGCACGCGCAGCTTTCGGCGAGGGTTGTTGAACCATCTGTTATGACTGGTGCTGCACCCATGGGGTGAAGGGCCTTGAAGTCGGCGGGTGCGAGGAGGGGAGAGCGTTTGTATTGCTGGAGATCATATTCGATGCCAAGTTCTTCGCAGAGCCAGGGGATGCGCTCTGATTGGGAGACTTGGAGATGATGGACTGTGATAGGCATTTTGATATAGTTTTCTAAGTTGAATGTGATTGAGAAGTAGAGTCAAAGGTTATAAGATTGACGGGTCAATCGTTCTTATACCGCTCCATCTCAATCGTCATTCTGGAGTTCATGTTTTCCGTGCCGAGGCATTTACCGGTCCCACTATCTAGCTCGATACTTATTTAACCAATGACATAATTTGCCGACTCGGAGAATGTCACCGCTAGTACGAAATCGTCGCGCTAAGATGATTTGTCATATGATAAGTCGAAACTCTAGGGTATTTCCAGATCAAGACCCAAGTCCCATGAGGTTTGATCTGCGTCTAAGAACGATAGATCGAAATTGTCGTCAATGGGAAGAAGACCAGCCATATCAGCATCGATAAGGGAGTTGAAGATATCCAGAGTGGGCCATTCACTGGGCCCCGAGGCGAAATGGTTCGGAGTTTGTGGAAGGGTCGTTATCGGGTCACTCGTATTCGCTGAGAAGCTCTTTGAAGCTTGACAATCGAGTGTAATGTTACCATTGTCTGCGGTACTGGCAATTGTTGGATCTGAGATCTCGTCTCCAGCTTTGACGTATCCATTCTCGTCAGATCGCAACATACCAGCGAATTGTAAAATGGACGATTTTGCAAGCGACGCATCGACGTCAAAGTCGACAAGTGCCGAAATATCCATGTACTTGGGTTCGCCACATACTCTAGGTGGGTTGCGTTTATGAACGTCATGAAGGCAGCGCACGTAGAGTTGCTGTTCGCACGTTAGTCTCTGCGACATCACATTGATAAAATAATAAGACTTGCCAGTAACGAAGCTAGCTTCCAGTAACTCGACATCCCTTGTATCATCTTGACATTGCTGTCGATGTTGGATTGAGCTCGATCTCTAACTGATGTCTCGGAACACCAGAGAAAAGGTATCTGAATAGCACAGCTCGAATATGCTGCATATGCGACAAATATCGGCATCGTACTGAGGGAACAACCGGTAGCTGATACCGCGGAGATGAGACTGGAGATTGTAGTAGCGTGATCAAAAGCGACTTGTGCAGATAATTGTCTGGCTGATGAGTAAGTCTTGTCGCCTTTTGACCAGCAGAAGAGCGGAACGATGGAAGAGTGCAGTGCGCAGAGGGACTGGTGATAAACGAGGTTGGTGAGAATGATCTTGGGTAAGTCCCTGCGTGTTGTAGTTGAGATACTTGATGGGTCGAGTTTAAAATTTTCGGGGACGTTATTCCACCATGATGAGATGTTGTTCTCAACCCTAAAGATCTCTTGAAGACGGGAGTTGAGATCGCCCTCATATCTAACAACAGTCACGACAGACGACCTGCGAAGTCAGCAGAAGTGTCTGATCGTTGAGTTCAACTTACCAGAGATTGAGACCGCGTATGAGCTCTGCAAAAATACTTCCTGAGCAAACTCCGTTCGCAATCGTTGCGACTGCTGAGCGTGAAGTCCCAACGGCAAAGTCTTCTTCAGACCAAGGCAGCGGGAGATTCTCGATATCAACAATGGCCTCGAACCGGAATAACTTCTCACAACTGAAGCAGTGAAACAAATAACATGCCCAGAAACGTCGTCTTCGTATTTCCGCATCGAGTGAAGTGCCGTTCTTTGGACCTGTCCCGTTTATGTGGAGGAGCTGACACGCATTACCTGGTTGAATTAGTAATGAGCAGGTACAAATTGAGTGGGCATACCCTTGTGAAGATAGCTTATCCTCCATGACCCTTGACTATGCCAGAATAGCGATAGATTACAAAAGGTCACTAGGTTATCATCGCTGAGTCCTTCTGCGTCTTGAAAGACTAGTGCCCCAGCCTTTTTAGCCCACTTCGTCATTACACCTTGTTCTTTAAGTGTAACATTCCCCAATTGATCACGGTAGAAACTTAATAGGTTGTCAGCGAGGGAGCACGGCTGTGAGATTGGATGCTTACTTGGCGCCCCAGGACAAGATGCTCAGCAGAATATGAGGTTTGACGGTTTGATCTGCAAGTGACTGCAGAAAGGTGGTTTTGTGCAAGAGAAGAGTGGATTGATAGACATTGTCAAAGTATAGTTCCACAAGAGTATTGACCAAAGATGGGGCGATGCCTTGATAGAAATCATGATTTGACACAGACTCGGTGTTGAGATTAAATGACAGCGCAACTGGGGCTAGACGTCTCGACCCAACAGATTGAGATGCTCCATTTGTAGTTACAGCTCTTGTAACGCTTCTTTTTTGTCTAGGACTCCCGTATTCACAGGTGTTGTTCAACCTGACGCATCGCTTACAACTGGGTCGCTCTCCGGAGCAGCGTATCTGACGGCAGAGTTAATAAGACCGAGGCTGTTTTAATTTAGTCTTTCAGACCTTTTGCTTCTTACAGACATCGCAGGCTTTGCTTGGCCGTCCTGGTGCATTGGCCATTGCGGCATAATGGAGATTGTAGGATTTATCGTGATGCATGTCAGCATCAGATGCCATTGCCAAGGGAAAATGATAACCCGACGGCTGCACCTGTAATTACAGCGCAAAGCTCACCAACAGCACCTTCACCACCGATCAGCCAACCAGCCAACACCTCGATCTCAATTGAACATACCCAGAACTAATGCAACGGACAAAGCTCACCCGACTCAATTTCTCTCGTAATTTAGGCTCTTTTTTGTGAAAGGGACCGATTGGTGGTTGGCAATTATCCCGGCCCATTCCCCCAGGGCATCCCAGCGCCAAGAGTGCCTATGATTGAAGCGTCTACCAAACCAGCGGGGGATCGACGTGCAAATTGGGGGGCTCCCCCGCAAAACAAACATGCATAAACGGCTGTGATGCTAAGACGAGGTATGACGCCGTTGGGGGATTTCTCCGCCGTCGGTAAGAGATGCACCGAGATAGCTATAAAATACAAACGTTTCCTTGTTCATGGTACAAGTCTCAACTGGTTGTACAAGTAAGAGGACTGGCTGTACAAGGTACAGAGTGTCAATTGATTGCTAGCATGACTCTCTTCTCTGTTCTCGCATTCGCTGCGCTCGCGAGTGCAAAGTGGATTGTCCCCGGCGCACGATGGTACGATACCGACGGAAATCTATTCAACGCTCATGCAGGCGGTCTTTGTGTCGATAGGGAGAGTGGCAAGTTTTACTGGTTTGGCGAGCATAAAACTGAAGAGCAGGAAGAAGGCGGTGGTATTTCGGTCTACAGTTCTGATGACCTCGCTACGTGGGAGTCTCACGGTTTGGCACTGAGTTTGTCTCCCCAATTGATACTTGGGATTGTTACTGACGTGGTACAGAGCCTGAAGAGGGTCATGAGTTTGTTTCGCCAGAGAGTATTATCCAACGACCCAAGGTTCTCTACAGCGAAGAAACAGGAAAATACCACGTACAGCCCCTCTTTCTTCCAAACTACCAAGCTGACCCTGTTTCAGATGTGGTGGCACGCCGACGACCGCAACTACAGCCTTTTGCTCCAAGGCCTCGCAACATCCGACAACATCGCCGGCCCCTACAAATTCCAACACGCCGTCTCCCCTCTCGGCAACTGGTCCCAAGACTTCGGCGCCTTCACCGATTACAAAACCGGAAAGTCGTACGCTCTCTACTCCAACGGTGATAAAGTCCAAGGTCGAGATGTCTACGTCAGCGAGTTTAACAAGAACCTCACGGACGTGGAAAAGGTCGCGTTTCGGTTTAATAAATATGATTTCGAGGCGCCGACTATTATTCAGACGGATAAGAGCTACTGGGCTTTTATGAGCCATAAGACGGGATATCGACCAAATAGTAAGTCTTGATGGGGATGGGGGTGAGGGTGAGGGCTAATTGGTGTAGATGTCGTGGCTATGAGGGCTGATAAACTTGAGGGGCCCTGGTCGCAGCCTTTCTTTGTTGCGCCGGCTTATACGAGGACGTTTAGTACGCAGAGTGGCTTCTCGTGGAGGATCAAGGGGACCAAGAAAACGACCTACCTTTATATGGCTGACCAGGTATGACGCCTTCTATTCTGTTGCAGGTGGAAACTGACATTTTGAAGTGGGATCTGCCGTCGATCTGGGAGAGTCGCAACGTCTGGCTCCCCATTGAGATTGACGAGGAGAACAAGAGTGTCAAGGTCGTTTGGCACGATGTTTACGACTTGAATGTGTAGGTCTTCACTACATTGAATACTGCGTCTGTACTGACTGCTTGTAGCAAAACCGGTGAATGGAAGCCTATCAAGGGCAAGACTTACCCCTCCAAGAACGCCAAGTTTGCTGGCGACGCTCACCTCCAAGAAGCTGTGAGTCAATCTGATCAAAAGTATAGATGGTTGCTAATGACAGTGATTAGACCTTTGGAACGGACCACGTCATCGCAACTGGCATCTACGGCAACGGCAGCACCGTAACATTCACAGTCGAAGGACAAGGCGCTGATCAATGGGTATCTTTCTACTACCAAAGTAACCCCCCCTCCCCTTTATTTCCTCTTAGCATACTCACAACCTCTAGACATTGATGATATGGGCTTTGGAGACCAGCCCATGGGCTCACCGGATCGTATCAATGGAACATGGGCAATTCGACGAATCAGCAGTGTTGTCGTTAACGGCGATAAGGATAAGGTGCATACTCTATGGCAGAAGGATACTCACAAGGGAATTATTCTATCAGCTCCTTTGCTGCTTCCGCTTAAGAAGGGCAAGAATACTATTACTGTTGGTGGTCTTGATAATGGGAAGGATGTCAAGGGTGCGGATCTGGATAGGATTGTAGTTTATCCTCCTGAGAAGAAGGGAAAGAGGAGCTTCTTTGGCATCTTTTAGATAAGGGTTAGATGGTATGAAAAGACAAAGTTGAGGCAATAGACCTGACCTTTGACCTACTCTGAAGTTACTTCAAGATTCCGTCAACCAAAACGGCACTGTACTTGCTCCATTACACTATGAATACTATCAATCCGACAGTCACGTAAAGAGACATGGTGCTTGACTGTGAATGACATGGCTTACTTAGATGTATACATCTAATATGGAAGAAGTACACTGAAACTGCTAATGAATCCTCGCTGAATAGTCTGCTCACCATCGGTCTTTGGATAAGCAGTCGCCTCCAAATTTCCAATCAACACAGAATGCTTTGTTTCAAAACCGATCATCGTTGAAAGACCCCTTCACTCTCCTTGTATGTCTCCTCTCTTGTTCAGCACCATTCACAAAGCCCACTGCCTCGCTTAACTCTCACAAACAAAGCCCATTGTTCATCACCATGAACAACCACAATGAATCACTACTCAGACACCAGAAAAGTGTCACAACCCATATCATGCCATTATAAAACCTCCATTCCTTGGAAACCAGTTGAAGCCTGCCAACTTTACCAACTTCTACTTCAAAAACAGTCCACCTGGTAAGATTAACATGACGCTCTTTCCTTGGCCAACTGCTCTTCCTTCAAAGGAACAAATTCCCTCTCGAATACTTCCGTCTCTTTTGCTGATCGTTCCACTGGTAGCATGTTTGACTTGCACTTGGCTTCTCGTCGATGATATCTGGACACAAGTATTATGTACGCTCTTCACACTGAGATATCTTCGTTTATTCGGACATGTTCTTGGATCGTGGATTTATCGTCCTGCAGAGGTAAAGCAGGATCCGTCGTTTTCGAGAGATGATGTGACTGTTATTCTTCCAACTATCGATCCTCATGGTCCTGACTTTCGGGGGTGTGTGGAGAGTATCCTTGCGAATAACCCAGCGTGCATTCTGGTCGTCACAGTTGGTACTGTTCTTCGAGAGGAGTGCCAGGCTGTTCTCAGAAAACTAGGCACTGATGCTCCTCATACTCAGATCCTTGTCTCTGCGCTTTCTGAACCGAGCAAGAGACGACAAATCAGTCATGCCATGCCAAACGTCACTACAGCTATTACTATCTTCGCAGATGACCATGTTTTCTGGCCGAGGAGCTTTATCCCTTCTGTTCTCGCGCCCTTTGAAGACCAGACTGTCGGCATGGTAGCCACCAAGAAACGAGTTCGTCGAACAACACCGGGAGTCTGGACATTGCCTTCCATCGTGAACTTCATCGCGTGCAATTACCTCCAGCGCCATAACTGGGAACTCCGTGCATCCAACGCCATCGACGGCGGCGTCTTTGTCATCTCGGGCCGAACAGCAGTTTACCGTACAGAATTCCTCAGCGACACTGATCTCCTTGAGCGATTCTGCGTTGAAAAGTTCTGCTTTGGGCTTTTTGGTGGTGAGGGGCTGGGTCCTGATGATGATAACTTTTTGACGAGAGAGGGTATGAAGAAAAAGTGGCTGGTCAAGTTTCAGGATACGGAGGATGCGACGGTTGAGACGACGCTTGGTGAGTGGCCTAAGTTTAAGGATCAGCTACTTCGCTGGGCACGCACGACGTTTCGAAGTAATCCGGTCATGCTTCGTGATCCGTCTTTTGTTTCTCGGTATACGTGGAGTTGCTTCATGGTGTATTGGGCTGGTCTTGTCAATTTTGCTATAATCTGGGATACAATGCTCATCACGACCTTCGTCCTTGCTGAAAAGTCGGGCGGCGCTGAATTCGTGCTCTTCTTGATCTTTATGTTCTGGACAAAGGTTATCAAGATCATCCCGCACTTTGTCCAGTATCCTTCTGATTTTCCGCTTGTTATTTGTCAGATTGTGTTTGGGTATGTGCATAGTTTCATTAAGCTTTGGGCCTTGGTTACGTTCTGGGATTGTGGTTGGTCCGGGAGGAATCTGAACGAGGTTAGTCCTGAGCATGTTGGGCTTGATACATCGTTTTATGAGGTCCAGTAGTGATGGTATCGCAAGATTTCTTCAGGTACGTTTTGCTGTTGACTTGGTAGGAAGTATAGAATAGAATGCCAAAAATTGATGATAGATTGAGCCATGCAACTGAAGCATCTTGAGGTCATATGTTGCCCAACACTGTGGACCTATCAGTCCATGATTTAGCTCTTTATACATTTTGTACAGCTGTGAAGGTGTTAAATATTCCCACTGATCTGCCACGTATCTGTGCGTGAGACAAGAGTAGATGATAAGCTTAAAATGTATCTTGTGCTATCACGCCAATAGCTGGTATGCTGCCTGACGAATGTTATCGAAGAATCGTCCAATGTGTTTCCCCTGAATTCGGCCCCCAGAAAGTTCAAAGATAAAAGTTTTCTCCAGGCATGAATTTGGTTGGACCAGAGGAAACGAACGTCTCAAATGTAAGCTCCAGATCCATCAGTTACTGAACACGTCTTCCTCATAGAACTTAGGCTTCAGAGATTGATACGAGGAATCGATGTGTTAAACCAATAGGATGATAAAAACTCGTAAAGTCGATTGTGATGTACGGAAACTGATAGGCCAGAAGTAGCAGGATTTATCTCAAAGACATATTTACCAATCATATAAGACTGACCATCTCAACATGATGCAGAAGGAGGGGCAGCATAGAGTAAATGCCGGGATTTAAATATGTCCTCTGTTCACCCATTCTAAAAAACCACTCCCCTCCCGCAAGACAAGCCATCTTCTCAACCACCCGTCCTCATCCAGATATAAGCTTAAGTTACAACATCTTATCACCCTCTTTCCTAAAAGCCTCACTAAAAAAACAACCGACCTATCCACTTTTCTATTCAACATCCATCATGTGCTGCGGTGGCTCCAAGCGAAACAGATCCGCGGGAGGCGGAGGCTTTGCACGACCGAACCTTTCGACCCTGGCTGATGGTAGCTCACGCATATTCGGCAAGCCTCAAGGTTCTGCAATCAAGAGCAGTCCGGCTGCTCAAAAGAGTCTCGGGACTCGCGCTATGGCACATGGTGCGAAGAGCGCGAAAAGAGGACACTGGTAATAGGACGATGCTTTTAGCTGCTACTCTCATCAAGGTTTTCTCCAGGCAGGAATTTGGTTGGACCAGATATCATTGAGAAAACGTAGTCTCAAATGCTGAAGCCTCTTTAAACCATAACCTTATCACAGTAGTCTCAAATGCAAGTTCCAGATCCGTCAGTTATTGAACACGTCTTCCTCATAGAACTTAGACTGCAGAGATTGATGCAGGGAATAAGTTAATGTATTAAACCAATAGGATAATGAAACTCTGGAAGTTGATTGTGATGTATAGAAACTGATAGGCCAGAAGCAGTGGGATTTACCTTCAGGGCATATTTACAAATCGCATGAAACTCATCATCTCAGCAACACGTGAGAGTCACAGAAGGACAGCAGCATTAAGTAAATGTTGGCCTTTAGAGACAAATATAAATATTCCCTCCTACTCCGCCATGCCCCCCAAGAAAACATTCCCCTCCCGCAAGACAAGCCACCTCCTCAACCGCCTCCCCTGAGTAAGTTCAAGCCACACCATTATAGCACCCTCTTCTTATTAACCTACCAGCCTCTTCCCATAAGCTTTGCTTTAAAAACAACCAACCAATCCACGTCATCCATCATGTGCTGCGGTGGTTCCTCCAGGCCTAAGCCACCCAAGGGACAATTACACCCATTTGGCGCACCATACGGAGGACTCCTTTCACCGCATCCGAGCAAAAGGTACACCGCTATGCATATTGCTAAGTCACGCAGCATTTCTCAGACTCGCACCATTCGACAATTCGGCAAGCCCCCATCCGCTCGAAAGTCTATGAAGTAGAGCGCGAAAATGTGACCCTCGCCCTCGCTATAGGATGATGCCTTTGGCTGTTCCTCTCTTCAAAGATTGGGATTAGAATTCCAAGGCACACGCCAGGCTGCTTTATTCTATTTCTTTTTTGGAGTTCGGATATAATCAGAAGGCCTTACGCTCAGAGCACGCGAAGTCGACGTTGCTCGCACAGTTACTCCTCTACAACACACAACCATGGGAAGGCACGGGATAAAGAAGAGGTTTTTGCGAGAGAGACGCCGGGTGCCTCTGTGAGTAATACGACATAGAGAAGACAGGAGGCTAGGAAAAGAAGACTTGCTTGTCATAGATAAGGGAAATTAAGGCAGCAATCCACGAGTTTGGTTCTTGTCCGTGAGGGTTGCATAAAGGACGAAGCATAAAATTCTGAAGATGTGGGAAGTTAAATTAACCAACGCAAAATAACAAAGACGTAGGTAAACTTAGGATATATTTATAAACTTAGGATGAACCTAGCTAAGCTCCGAAGTCTATTTGTACCTTAAACACGGGCATGAATTTAGCCATGTGCTTGAACGATGATAAGACTTAGAGTTTAAACGAGATTTCAGCCACAACACGAAGATAAAGAACAAAGTCAATACATATAGGCAGTGTACCATCTGCCCTCACCTAAAAACCTCTTTGATTTAGTTTTAAAATCGGGACAGCTGAAGCGAATAGATGGTATTGTCTGTTGGATTGAAGTAAGCGAATCCGAAAGTTATTGATAATATACAAGCATATAATAGGCAAGAAATATTATAACATATCGTAAGCAGATTTATACAGTTAAAGGATTATCTTTCTGGAGGCTCTGTGAATATTCACTTCCAAAAGCCAGAGTTAACTGATATTTTACAGTGTGTTGGCCAGACATATCTCGCGCAGATATCATAAGCTTTCAGTATCTATCAATCAATCAACGAAAGATTAACACCCCAAGAGAATAAACGGTTTTCAGGAAGAAAGCTATATAAAGCAAAGCGTCCGGTGCTAAAAGAGCTGCATGAACTTCTTCTCCTACATAACAATCTCACACCAAGCCTCAAAACAACAAGTCACCTTCTCAAATCATCCATCTCTAAGCCTCAATCACTGTTCAACACTATCTTCTTGCTCAGAAATCGCAAACAACCAATCAACGCTACTTTTAACTTCCCTCCAACATGTGCTGCTTCGGTGGTCGCTCCTCAGCCATCGCGGAAAGAGCCGTCTGCAAGCCAGTCGACGACTGTATATACCAGCACGTGGGATACAGAAAGGGAACCAATGGGGAATGGTATGCAGCCGGCACGCAGAGCGAGTCGGTCCTCAAGCCGCAGAAGAAAAGCAAACGGAGTCAGCCCAAGGATAGGATCTCTGCCAAGCACGTCCCTCCACGCAACTTCGACAGCTTGACTGATAGGGAATGCAGGAATCTGACTTATGGTCAGACTCTTGCTATGATGTATAACTGATGGCACGTTGAGACCTCAAAGCTGCCAAAGTCTTTCTGGTTGCAGGATGATGCGTACATGTACGCTTGTTCAGACAACTATGATACTAGTTGCAAGCAATATTGCACATGTACAATATGATGCCTTCATCTAGGTGGAAGCTCACACGCATGGTACTTACAGGACTCCTATACACACACATCTACTACGAACTGGACCTGTAACGCAAGGGACAATGGGGAGACTTGGTCAGGCAGTGTTATATGGAGTGATGCTACTACACTCTACTATTGCGGAAGGAAAGAGGACGCGGAAAGAATGTACGGGCGGGGCTTTGATAGGGAGAAATTGGAGCATAATGCACGACTCAAAATTACATTGAGAAGATCAATACAAAGGAAAAGTCACTAAACAATGGACCCATCCTAAAAGGGGTTGGCGATAACTCTGGTAGTTAACTCTTGTAAGCTTGACCAGGAGAGCATAGTCCGTTCACAAGATATCCAAATGAACGCCTCAAGCTTGAGAAAAGAATAGGTTGACTTTTAACCTTATGGTTCGATATTGAGAAGCTCAGCTATCAATCTACCAACAGCACTGCGAGCAAAGAAAAGATGATACGGCATTTTCGTCCTTCTACTTCTTAAAAGCCCCATTGGACAACTCATCCTCCAAATCATAATAAACCTGAAACTCACAGTAACAAATCTCAGGATCACTCTCGACATCAAAGTTGAAATTGGCCTCCTCATCCTCAATCGGCACCTTGGGCAAGCCATTCGCCGCAGCAGCCTCGGCGAGAAGCTGGACACGACAACTGTTCTCCATAGACGTGTACAGGAACGCTGCCTCGTCCACTGTCTGTCCAACGGTTAGAATACCGTGGTTTCGCAAGATGCAGCCTTTTCCTTTGGGGCCCATGGCTGCTGCGATGCGGTCTCCTTCTTCACTGCCCAGCACGACGCCGCCGTAACTATCATAAACGCTATGAGCATCGCCTCGGAATTTACACGCATCTTGGGTAAGCATTTCGAGACGCTTGCCAAACACAGACCATGCCTTTCCATGAATGCTATGACAGTGGCAAATAGCGTGCACATCACTCCTCGCCTTATGAATAGAAGCATGGATCAAAAACCCCGCTGTGTTAGGCGGTCTTGTGCGATTTCCCCCAATGACCTCTCCATTAAGATTAACGAGGATCATATCGCTAACTTTTAAGAGACCGAAATGTCGTCCGAGGGGGTTCGTCCAGAAAGCGTCGGTGAATTCTGGGTCGCGCACGGAAATGTGGCCGCTCATGCCCTCGACGTAGCCTTCGCGGTGCCAGTGGCGAAAGGCAGCAGCCATGTGCTCGAGCTGCCATTGGCGCTGGGAGGCGAAGTTGGGGTGCGAAGGAATCCCGCTGAGGACGACGTCGCCGTGGGACATTGCTTGCAGGGGGGTTTTGTCTTTGAGTTCATGGCCGTGGGTGGATTTGGGGGCGAGGGTTAGGGTGCCGCTTTGGGCTTGGATGGTGGTGGTTGAAGACATGATGCCAATTGATATGAGTGAGTTTGATGATATCTCTTGTTGACGTGTGATTCTCAGTTGGATTGCCGTCTTTTATGTGTTTGTTATTCTTCGTATATCATTGGCGTGCGCCCTCTAAATACCCTCCACTAGTCGTGATTGCGGGGAAGCGCCTTGTTCACCACTAAGTTCAATGTGGTGATATAAGGCCGGTGCTTATCATAAGCGGGACCGGGAACTTGACCCGGTCCATGTAGTATTGGAAATATGAGGATGAAAAACGCCATCTAAAGGGCGCGGAGGGCAAATTGCGAGCATTCATGAGTAAATAGAGGGCGCGTAAGATGAACATCCTTCCAAGTACATCTGGAGCCAATTATATGTGAACTGTCGTCATCTCCACGGCTCGGCACTCGAGTCGGGAAATATATAAGGTGTTATGGAATGCCGGGTCATGATGATATCCCGGATTTCCTCCTCCGTTCTCTTTTTGCCCTCCATACCGCACTCTTACCAAGCCGGACCAGTTCCGATATGAATCTGTTGAGCTCGTGGATGCAGTCCATGTCATCATTCGTCAACTCTTCTATCGCCATGTCCTGAAATAACGTTGTACACCCCGCTAAGGTATCAAGGTCGCTTCTAGCACGCTGATCTAAAGGATGGATCAGAATGTTCATGAATAGCACCATGGCCGCTATGGGAGGGTAGAATGCAATGTGACTGGAGATGTTAGCACACGGTGGGTGAGAGGAGACGCAATGGGCATACCCAAACATATTCTCTTGGAGGATATCTGTATGAGATTTGAAGATCTGAAGGATAGTGCGACTCGCTTCCAGAGAAATATCACTGCTTGAATGATAGACACTATGCAGATCATCGGGTAGACTGTCTTCGACGGCATATACTGCGCCGCATCGATCGAACAGCCGTGTGGATCACTGCTGTTAGGTAATTATACTCGAGCTCGAGGTGAATACATCTTGTTCGTTGTAGGAACGACATTTGCGGATGGAACAGCGATTGGTCCGAACTTAGGGACAGCTTTGGCCTGTAATCCACGGGGATATCGGATCGCCATCTCTCAAGATCAACGTCTAGCTGGCGAACTTGGCATAGAATAGTGCCGTCTGATAGGCCCGAGTTGTCGAGAGAGCAGGAAAATAGACATAGTCTTTCTTTAAGTTGGGAGAGGTGTAGATCTTGGGGAAAACAAATAGTATCGCCCTGGGAGAAGATTTCCCCTTGAGGAGTACCGGTTGGCCCGTCATATATCCTACCCCAATCGTCCGGTAGTGTCAAGTCACTGTAGTCTCTGGTGATGCAAGGAGGTCTGCCGGATCGGATGGCTATGTCCTTATCGAAGATGTAGCATAACCAGAAGAGGTTCCGGAGATAGCGTTGATCTTCCGCACTTTCCAATTCGCCTGGTGTAAGGGGATGCGAAATATGGCCTTTGAGATCGTATACAATACGGCAAGCATGGGGATGGAGGGTGACTACAGCCTCCCACTGACCAGAGAGTATGTGGCTGATTTGCTGTCCGATGCGTCAGAGCTTAGAAAAGCAAGGCTTGGTAGAGATTCAACTTGCCAGCATAAGAACTGTTTGTAGGGTTTCCAACGTATTCTGACTGATGACTTGGGATAAATAGAATTGCGATGCTCGCGCATAGCCATCACCGGCGAGAGGGTGGATATGCACACCCTTTATTCGGGAAGTCATGGCCATGAACGCTAAAAGAAAGGCTCGTGATGATACCTTTCCTTGAGAAGGATGTTGAGAGTCATCGTAAACTCTTACCAAACTCTCTTCGATTAGCACTTGGTCGATGACAGGGTATACAAGTCGCCATGGCGAGCTGAAGTATAACCTCAGAGACTCCTCCACTTTGTGTCTGTCTGGGAAGCTAAATGGTGCTGGAGAAGTGCTAGGATTCCCTGCTTGCGAGCCGAAGAGACGGAAACTATCTAGAGAGACGTTTTCACCTACTTTGGAAGATATCCACTCCCGGCCTTTGGGGGAGTTTATGGGTATCCCTTTAAAGTACCAATGTTGTCCGAGACATGTCCAGATTGTGTTGGCAGTGTTAACAGAACCCACAAAATCCCGCTGTGAGTTTGGAGTGATACAGAACGAGGCGGCGTCAGACTGGGGCCCCAATGTTGAGCGTGGAGGCGTCAAATTGGCAACTGCGGTCGACACCGAGACGGCTGAAGATCTAATCTCAGAGCGCATATGCACAAGAGCTGCTTCAAGCTCCGTAACGCGACACTCCAGTCTCTGAACGTGGCTCGAGAGTGCCGCGCTGTAAAATATCAGCGGTGTTACTGTATGGGTGGCAATACTGTGGACTCGCCTGACATCAGACTTCTTCTGAGACTCCCTCTTCACAGCGCACTCAAGGTCATGATGGGCGCACCATTCACACGGTTGTTCGGGATCCGGCTTGATACATTGAATCTAGACCTTGATCAGTCTAAATCAGGGTAAATTGATTGACCACGATACCTTTCGTTTGAAACAAACGTCACAGGCTCGCTTTGGAGGCATTGGGTGTGCGGGATGACTGATAGCTTCTATCGGAGAATCGGACTCCGTGGTGTCTTTAAAGGCATGGGCTATGGCTTCAAGCTAAGGAACTACACTAAGCCCGAATGTCGCAAGTGCTGTGGCTTCTCGACGTTTATTGGTAGACTCTTAGCATGATGGAGTCACGGAGTCCGTACGCCGCTGACAGGACTTTAATGTGGGGTTCCCTGAGATTCTAGAGTGGAACGATCATCGACATGGTGGATAGACCAACTACAATACCTAGAAACGCAATGCCCAAACATCGCCGAGTCGTTGATTATCCTCCCCAAGACCCCCATGGACAATCACAACATCATTCCCATCCTCCCCCCGCGCGATGTCAGCGTCAAACCATCCCCTCGCAACAGGCCCATCATCACCAATATCCACCCTCTCCCAGGTTCCCTCCTCGATGTCAAAAGCCCAGACGTCAGACAGCATCTTTCCAGCACCGGCATGGCCTAGCGCGCTGGGGTCTCTCTCGCCAAACATGGTGATCAAAAGGGTCTTGTCCCGTACTGTAATTGGCAGAAGAGTTGCTACGCTTCGTGCTTCAGGGCCTTCAACGCCATCTGGCTTGTAAGTCATCGTAGACCATGAGCCAGCCTCGACGTTATAGATGTCCAGGGCGCCGCCCTGTTCTGTCTTTCCGTCAAAGCCGCTCATGCGGTAGAGTTCGCCATCGTGAAATGCGATGGAGGAGCCACCGCGCGCAGGGCCTGGTGCGGGGGGTAACTCACTCCAAGCCCGTTTGGTCACGTCAAAAGCCCAGAGGTCATTGAGTCTATTCTGCTCAGGGCATCCAGAGTGGAGGTAAAGCTGATTAACTCCATCTGAGGTGATGCAATGGTAGCTTCGACCATCTGGGAACGGAGCAGACGGATCTGCGGGCTCGATAGTGTCCCATGTATTTTCGGCTGTATTATACCGCCAGATATCCCCTTTCTCTTCAATGGGCTTCATTTCAAGACCACCGCGTCCGGAGAAGAGAAGGATGCTGCTTCCGATGGTGGTGCTTGGGCTGCCGACTCGGGGCGAGGGAGCTTTGGCGGGAGAGGCAAGTGTTTGAGCACCATGCTCTGTGCAAGTCAGCAAGCTTTAGATAGTATTTGACTGCTAACATACCCCGAGCATCGAGACTGACAACATCGACTCTGTTGTCAACTGGTTCACGTGGAAGCAACTCGCCGCCAAAGATGTAGACCTTTTGGCCAACGGTAGAGACAGCTTGAGATGAACGGTAGAGGCGCTTGCTGGAGGTGATGCGAGACCAAGTGGCACGAGGAAGCTTGGTAAAAGTCATCTTGAGTATTGAAGGGTACTGAGGTACAAAATGAAGAATGATGAGAGTCCGTCCAGGTGACGGGAGGAAAGCTCTGTATTTATATCCTTTTGAGCACCTTGCTAGCCTCTAGCTATCAAGCCACCTGGAGACACCTGAGCAGATCCCCAGTAACCTATGGCCACTTTGCATCTCGGAGAGAACGGTCCGCTTAGGTAATGCTTCTTTAGGCACTACTGTAGACGGTTACCGAGGTAGCTCACTTAACCCGTTGAAGATAATATTTTTAGTTTCAGTAAACTAGGAGTTAGTCTGAGACTATGCTGAACTTCTAGAGATCGGGATTACGCATTAGATTACACGTATAACTCTGAACAGAGCCTATACTATCATCTCACGAGTATTGGCATGCTCTAGTATAGTTTTATGCGACTCCTGTTAGCCCTCCCCGACTCTGTGGAAATTAAAGGTTTTTCAAAACCCTCGCCATTCACCCCATTGATGAAGGCAGAGCTAATGACCTGGTACCCATCGCGATATGGTCGCAGAACAATGGGAACTCTTAACCCGTATAAAATCCATACTTCATCTCCATCAGTGATGGAAATCAGAGCCCCGCCTATCCATCCTTGTGCGCTATAAAATCCCGCAAACGGCCACTCCCTCGAATCAAGCCGTACTTTTGTGATAAATGTTCCATAAACCAGTAGGATGTGCCAAGTTCGGTGGTTTGTGTCTGAGATGGTTTCAAAAGTATATTCTGGAGATTCATGGGGTATGCAGCCCATCCGATGGAAATGCCTTTTCCCGAAATGGTTATCTCGAATATTCGAGGCTTCGGTAACAGTCCAATCGACGACCCATGAAGGTACATCTAGATTCCTAGATTTAACTAAGGTTGTTGCTTGAACGAGGATCCCTAGGCTCTCTTCCCTCTTTATGATCGCCTTGGTAGTCGTTATCATAACCTGCGCTGCACTTGTGTCCCGTGAATAGTCGGGAAAGATCTGATACCCCGGTACAGCTAACCCGAGGATAGCATATACTCGATCACGATCATCAGAAGATTTACAAGATCTAGAGTGCGATAGAAGAGCCTTTATATCCATGGCACCACTCCAACGGATCTTCATTTTCAAGGCCATGCCCACGTGGTCAACTTGACGGTTGAGGTCTCTTTGATTAACGACGTCGAGGATGCGGCAGAGTTGGCGATCCCCAGGACAGCCTGCCGAGAGGTCCCGGAACCCGAGAAATCTATTCCGACTTGTCAGGGTGTATCTGTGTGTTCCGCAAAAGGCTTGCATGGTTCTCCAGCATTGTTCCCACGAGACGAAATGGTGGCCAAACATGAAGGTGACGTGATCGGATACCAGGAATTCCTGGCAGATCCAAGCTCGGTTCCACCATGGGCTGGTCAGAACATCATAGAATGCAATCCACCCATTCACAGCCTTTTCGGTGTGCATGTTGTCCCAGAGATAGTCACGTATGCGAAACCATTGCTGTCTGTAAATACTAAGACGCTCTGAGTCGGAGGTGTCGGGTAGTTCGTCACTTTCTCGGTTGAGGTCTTCTGATTTAGCCTCGCCATCAGTATCTGATTCATCTTCTCTGTTGTATTCAAACGGTTCATCGTCGTCTTGAGAAGGAACGGCATTGCACAGGTCGATCAACCACTTCATTCCCCTCCCACTAGTTTTTGATGTCGATAAGCAAGCCAGTGTGCGTTCCGCACCATAATAGATGTCTCTCATAAAGCCGACCTGGTGTGATCTCTCTTTTAAATCGTGCTGATTAATGCATAACTGATCAATCCAGAGTCGAAGTGGGGTTTGCCTTGAGGATTGAATCCAATAACGACGAGCGAGTACCAGTGCATGGTGTAAATTGGCAAAGATGTTGCATCTCACTCCGTTCACCCGGATATCCTTTGTGTCTGTCGGTTCTCCTGCGCAGTACGATAAAGCAAGATACTGTTTTCGTGCATCGGATAATAATGTTGCGGGCAGTAACTTGCACTCGAGTATACCGCCTCCAGTTTTTGTAGAAAGTTCAATAAGTCGAATTTCTTGCTTGCTTGTGTCGAGGCTCTCGTACAGATTCGCTGAGTAGAACGTCGAATTTTCTGGAGTTTTGAAGATATCGAGCCCTGGTGACGGTTTGGTTGGGCTGCGGACTGACCCCGCCTTCGTCGCCATTGCAAAGTTAGTTGTCGTCCAGAAAATTGCCCAGGGCTCAAGCGAAGGTGAAAATATAGATCAACTGGAATTGTCTTGCAAATTTGGATCTCAGTCTAGAAGTCTGTTTTATTGAATGAGATTACATTTAGGCTATGGTTGGGGCTGCCTTCTGATATGCCTTACAGCCTAATGCTGACATGGGGGGCAGGTTGAAAATGAGATTGCCTAAGGTCTAGTCTAATTGGTACCGCTATCTACTCAGGTCAGGTATCGGAAGTTCTTGCTCTCTCCCCCATCTGCAGCATCCACCTCAGCGTCGTTGTCCAAAGGTCCGTAGAGTTTTTCGTTGCGCTTATTCTCTCTCTCCAGAGCGAAATGCATGAACAACGCCAGAATTACAATAGCACCACTCATACCACAGCCAATTGCGCAACCCTTGACAAAGAATGGTCTACCTCGATATTAGCTGGTAGGTAAGCGCAAAAGACATTTGTAACTTACGCGTCTTCCTTTGGAAACATGTAACTGCTGAGGAGAGAGGAGCATTGTCCAATAATCAACGTGATGGCAAGACCTGCTCCCTTCTTTGAATCGCGTCCCTGATTGTTGAGCAACCATGTAATGTTGATGCAGAGCGCTGGGAAGATTCCGCAGGCTGCGAGCCAAACACCAGCGTATCTGGGCCCTGGGCGATGGATATCTTGAATCCCAGCAAGAAGGCCGTAGCCAACAGTAGCCATGGCAGCGAAGCCGGCTACGACAAACCCACGATTTCCGCATCGATCTGAGAAGAACGCAGCTCCCATACAGAGAAGGAACGCCGTAAAATAAGCTGGGGCTGTGAGTCCCTGAGCATTGATCGAACTGTAACCCATGGCGCTGACTATCGTGGGAAGGAAATTGGATAAAGCTGCGAAAGAGAAGTTACAGCAAAAGTGAATAATTGAGTGGACGTAATTCTTGTAGTCGAGTATTCCGGCTATGATTTGTCTCCAATTGACGTTCTTCTTAGCGCCATCGGGACCTTGGACGCGCTGAACAGCGAAGTATCGTTCCTCTTCTGTGAGAAACTTGGCTGTTGCGGGGGAGTCGATGAGGAAGAAGTAGACGACGGGAGCGAAAGCGATAGTGGGTGCGCCCTCTGGATAGAGTCAGTATATGTTAGACCTAGCAAGGACAGCCATACCTATGATGAACAATAGTCTCCACGGGGCTAAAGACCCCTTGATATGGGTGATGCCGTATGCTAAGCTTGACGCAAAGGTGTTTGCAAGAGGCGACATGCCAAGTAGGATAGACATCCGGAGACCCAGTTCTCTTCTCTTATACAAACACGATAAAAAGAATGGCGCGCCAGCACCAAAGGTGGCTTCAAAAATACCCAGAAAAATGCGAGTGACTATCAATTGGGTCATGTTATGAACTGCCCCAGAACACATCGCAGCCGTGCCCCAGCTACGCGTCTGTTAGCAGTAAACATTGCAAAACAAGCCGGAGAACTCACCAAACGCAGAGGATAGAAACATAAATATGAGCAGGAAATATCTTCCAAAGCATCGTCGTCCACTCAAACAGTATATACGCGATATAGAACGAGTTGAGAACCCACGACCAGTCATCAGAGCTCAAGTTCAGGGCTTCTTGTGCGCCGGCGGTCTTGGCGTTGCCGATGTTACCGCGGTCGAGGTACGATAGGACGTACAGACAACAGACGACGGGCATGACGCGACGGTCAAACTAGATTTGTCTTATGAGTTGAGGCTTGGGGATTGTGGAAAGGTTCGACTTACAGCGCGTCTGATTCTTCGGTCCATGTCGGGTGTTGAGAGGAGAGGTTGCGAGCCTGTTGAACCCCTCATGTTCTCTCCGCCATCTGAGCTGGTCTTGTCTGGATCCATGATGGGAAGCAGGCTTTGTACGACACTGAACTGCAACCGGCCTTATCAAGCATTCGTCCTCTGCAGACTCGATTTCTGGCTCGTTGTCTGTCGTGTTCTTCTAGATATAGTTTATGAAAGAAAGGTGTAAAGAGCGCGACGGAGAAAAGACACGGCAATTGGCGTCGCTTGCCCTGGACATTGATGTCGATCATTACCTGTGGATTTTCTCCGCAAGAGATCGGCAGTTGGAAAAGTGGAGATTGGGACGGTCCAAGCGGGCGTCGATGCTCAATGCCGCTTTGTTGAGGTGCGTTTATTCCCTGGATTTGCTGTTGCAGTCATTTACTATAGCCTTTATAGGTAGTGTTCATGGGTGAAATCGGCATCTATATCCAGATTTGACACCTTCGGACTCCTCGGGAAGCCATTTCCTTTCTCTCCTTTGCACCGGCTATGAGCAAAACGTAATCAACCGTCGTTACTGTTAATGATTGGCGACATTTCCAATACTTGTCACGACGCTACGGTCACTTTGACCAGGCGCATAATGTTATCAAACTCACAGCATGTCAGTAGAAAAGCTTGCATGAACTCCTCAAATTTGATGCAATCTTCTTAACAACAAGTCGCATGAGCCGCGAGGACCCGGCTCTCGCACCGGAAGTTACAACTCTAGGGTACGCGACTCTCCACCAATGCAATAGGTCTGGATATGCATGCCGCCGCGCAACAAGCAAGCCTCAAAGACATGATATGAAAATGCACAAGGTTTCAGGTGAAAAAGAAAAGGGAATGAATTTTATTCATAATCCTCTGTTCCCCTTTCTCGCTGCTACATGACATCCAGGACACAAACAACGTATCCCTGGTCTACCTGACGTTTCCAGAAAATCATCTCAGTTCAGAAATTCATCGACGTCGTTGTCGGACTCGTGATCGAAAGGATAAAAGAAATGTCTTGTTGTTCGCCATAGGACATCACAGGCCGGGCATCTCACAGTATGATCATCCTTCTCCGAACCTGTGACTCCAGTTGCAGCAATGTAATGGGCATGCATCATAGCTCCCCTCAATTGACTTGCCAATTCTTCAAGTTCTTCCTTCTGAGATAGTTTAAGGAACGCAACTATCGTATCCTACGCCCTCTCCATCATCAGGTCCTAGATATCTTCCTCCTGCGCCCAGTGCGTTTTGTAGCACTCAATCATCATCCACGTGTCAAGAGTATTACAAATATCTTTCTCTCTCTTGTTCTGGGGTCGAGGAGCTATGTAGAAGCTTAAAGATCTTGGGACCGATCTTGGTGGTGGCTTCTGGACAAATGTGCAAGCGTGGACTTTGCCTTTTACCAGAAAGATCAAAGAGACCTTGGCCGTCTTGACACTCCATCGCGAACTGCCAGTCTAAAGGGCCATAGACTATTGGCGGAGGTGATGGCGAACCAGACCTACTTCAACTTCCTTCGTCGTGATCCGAATCGTGGCCTGAACATCATGGTCCAACTTTACCCGGGTTGAGAGTATTAGCTTCATAAGGAACCGTAGGATTTCCAGGGGACCTTAGAAAATCCACTGAGTCAAGGTCAGGGAAATTCTCACTGATGTGAGGAATGTAGGTAGCGCTCATAGTGTCACCGCACCTGTCACCGCACTGCACGCTGGCGTCTGAGCCGTCCGAGGCTCGGGGTGGCACGGGTGGAACTCTGTAAGAAGGGTACTTGGGACCACCAGGTAGGATCTCTCGTTTGAAGTTTTGCGGTGCCGGGCGAGGTAAGGAAGGGCCACCAGACGGTGGGGGAGGCATGGGCGCGGGCAACGTTTGACGGTCTTCTTCGATAGGAGAACGCCTAGGTGACGACAGGTCTTGACGAGCGGGGAAAGGTATGATGAACTCACGATCGGCGCTAGGTGCGACCATGGGCTTGTCAGCAACCTCTGCTTTGGCTGGGCAGATTCCTTGCGTCGACTTTCCCTTCCAATGCGTCTCCCAGAAGCGACAATAGGCTTGGGACGTGGTATGTGTCCTCCGTGTCCAGGGCGTCCGGAAAACATTGGTGTTGCACAGAACTCAGGGGAAGACGTCGAATCTGCAGGCTCGAGGAAATGTCGGTTCAGGATAGTTACTGATACTGGGGGGATAGCTGAACACAACCATCTCTCCACCGGAAAACGAAATCGCGAACCAGCAGGCAATGTCTACTCACGAACAGGCAAAGTACTCGCTCAAACTGACAGAAGAGTCCAATGCCCAGACGGAACTCGCAACAAAGCAGAGGAAGGTTCTCATAGTATTTAGAGGCCTAGCCTTTTATAAGAC
>JABCJW010000396.1:0-35712 GCA_013184375.1 Fusarium newnesense
TCCCCCCAGCCCCAGAGAATGCTTTACTAAAAGCAAAAACCACCAGGACAGCACATAAGACCTTGTAGGCCACAGGCAAAGAGCCAAACTTCGCCGAGGCGGTCTGGTAAAGCGATGACAGCTCCATTGTCTCAACAACAAGCTTGAACAAATTCACTGAGGGGAAGCTCTCTGTTTTAGAATGTTCAGGAGGCCGACCAGACTCGCTTGACTTAGATTAGGGGAAATAGAGTTTACGTGATTGGTTGCCTCAGGTGGAATTATCCCGACTAAGTCGACATCTTAGCGTCGTTGTATAAGCGCTAGAAGGGATCAGCATCCTCAAACTCGATCTCGGGTCTGGAGTTGTCTAATAGGTCAGTATGAGACATCGAGGTCTTGAGATTTTTGTAATTGGTTCAAAGCGATATATCCTATCTGCTTGGCTCTAGTTCCGGTTTCATGCCTGGGTACATATATTCGTTCATCAATTATGCTGCCCTTTAAATTCATGATAAACCGAATACGAGGAATTTGAGTTCTCATCGTAATGATATGGTTACATTGACATCTCATTGTCAGTCAAAGTCAGACTTTCCGACAAAGCCGGCTATCATACGATAGATGGTATTATCACGGATATAGATGGAGTAGTTCTGAGACATCGTCTCCAAGTCTATGACGGATATTGCAGCAAGCCACATGCACCTAACGAGGCCGGTCTTACATATTACACTAGCCAAAGAGCCTTGATATCTCCTCACTTCAACTTCAGAGATAAGACTCACCTGTAAAAATAACTCATAGTAAACAATCAGAATGGACTCTACAGTACGAATCTTTCAAGTCTTTGGCCTTACCTCGAGCCTCGTCCTCGCCGGCATGAACCTTGGCGCTTCACACCTCACAGTCCCTCTTCTCTACAACCAGCCTACCTCCATTAATACACCCTTCTTCAAGGACTTCTACACTCGCGGTGCGGTGACTCTTGTTCCGCTCGCTCTGTTCTCAGGTGCATCTTCTGGAATAGTTGCTTATCTTGTCCCCGCTCAACGTGCACTCTGGGCAGTTGCTGTTGTGGCTACAGTGTCTCAGTTGCCCTGGACGGTGCTCGGGATGATGGCCACGAACAATCGACTCAATGATATTGCTGCTAGTAGCGTTGAGCAGGAGAAGGTCGGCCGTGATGAGGTTGTGGCTTTGCTGAAGAAGTGGAGATGGATGAATATTGTTCGGGGGCTTCTGGCATTTACTGGAGGTTTGTCTGCTGTTTTGGCTCTTCAGAATGAGTAACAACTTGAAGGGGAGAAATAGTGGGATACTTTGATAGTCTTATGCGAGTGAATTGTCAAGAATCGATGCCCTTTCTCATGAGTCAGGGGTACATCGTAGTTAGTGGTATATCTGAAGAAATTCAATGCTCCTCTCCATGCCCAACATCCTTTCAGTCAGTAGCCTCCCCGTCATTATCCATCTATGTAGTAGTCCCGACCATCCCAATGCAATTTCACCTTCCAGCGCTTGTTACAGCGACAATGCGTCTAAAAACGCTCCAAGGACT
Organism: Fusarium newnesense; assembly: GCA_013184375.1. NCBI lineage: Eukaryota > Fungi > Ascomycota > Sordariomycetes > Hypocreales > Nectriaceae > Fusarium > Fusarium newnesense. Next base: position 1,541 of record JABCJW010000396.1, read on the forward strand.
GACATTAGCAAAAATCCAACCCAATTAGATAAAATACAGGGATACAGTGGTGTACTCATGGAGCAAAATTAAAAGCCTCCGCTGAATCGAGAGACAAAAACGCCTCCATATTCATGGTTCCAAAATCAATATCCCATCCAACATCAGCAGCCGTGAAATCTGCCATATCTTCCGAAGCAGCGTTAGCAGGAGAGCTCGAACTCCCATTCATCTGACCAGTGACATCAAATCCGAATGGCATAGAAGGGAAGGTGAACGCAGGCTCGCTCCTCATACCACCTGCAATAGAGACAGGTGCTGGTGATCCAGGGAGCGTGGACTGCGGGGACTGCTTCTGCTGGTTCGTGTCCACTGGGTCTTTCAGTTCAAACCCGGCAGATCGGACCATCTGCTCTATTGAGGCGATTGTTATTGGAAGCTGACCGGCGTTCACTCCCGCTGAGCCCATCATGGAGCGAAGGCATCTCAGACCAGAGTGAATCCAGGGCAGATTGCGGTGAGCTGTCTTCTTTTCTTGAAGCATATCGAAAGCCAAAGCATAGCATGCTCCCTCCATGAAGAAGCCATGGTACTTGATATCCTGATTTCTGTTAGCCGGCTCCGACTCCGAGTCAAGGGAGATAAGCGTACACGACAGAGAATATTAGTGGCACAAGAGCCCGTTAAGAATCCAACAGAATTCCTCGCTGCTTCCAAGCAATACTCGCAAGCGCTATCAAGCCAAGGAGGAGGCATCTGTAGATTCTCTGCTGAAGTAGCAGCGGCACGGTCGTGATTAAGTTTTGCTCGTAAGATGAGAAAGGGGCGGAATGTTAATAGGAGTGTATGATGGTACACTATCTCGATTAGTGTAGTTCATGAGATGAATTGTGTTGGCTTACTTGTTGAAACCATAGCTTGGCACACGCCGAGCTCTCCTGTACTGGGGTCTCCAACAAGACCAAATTTCATATCCTTAAGTTGCTGCTCCGCAAACTGATGTAGTTCGCGGCGGATCTCGATGGCTGCATTCCAGACTGGCAACAGGGAGTCATGCCGTGGACTATATATTTTTTTTACACACTTGTCCATGATACGTGATAAAGTGACCAAAGATTTTAGTAGTTTTTGACCTTTCGGCAGTGGTATGATCGAGCCAGGGTCAGGGAGCGAGCTAGGTCGGCCAAGAACAAAGCATTGCCATCTGTACCATGTCAGTAGTGGTCAAGGTGGATAATTAATAAACATACGTTTCCCAGAAGAACACACTCCAGAATGTTATACTTCGCTGATCTGTATCATCTTCAGTGTATCCTGGGCGTGAGCACCCATCCTTATGTAGACCAGCGGCTACTGCCTTTCTGCATGCAGTTCCGACATGCAAGAAACTTGAGTTCGGCCTTGCTCTTTCAGATTGGAAGTGAGCGTGAGATTGTGTAAGCTTATATGAGAGCAAAGTTCAGGAGGTATGACTTATCATTAAGAGGTGTATCTGAACCATCTGCATGTTCACAACCTCATCCAATTTGGCAACCCCTTGTTTGGTTTTCTGAAAAAGAAAGTCTGCAATGGCTTCTTCGCCTGTCATTGAAGCTCCCAGTCCTACAGCCAGCATGATGATGATAGTCTCGGGTGCATCATAATCAAAGATACCTGGTGGTTGATATAGGGCACTTAAGCGACGGCGGTAATGGTCTTTACTCATGATGGGAAGACCGTGCCAATAGGTCAGAAGATATCTCTCGAGTAGCCGATGTGCAGTATCTGGGTCAATCAACATAGCTGAGCAGTCGTCTGGTACTAATGATGGCCGTTGGTTGTCAGCCAAATCTCCGAAGAATAGTCTCCGATGACTGAATAGGTCTAGGCCCGGACCAACTTCTTCGACAATTCCAGAGCGTGATGGAGGATCATTTGGGCATGTTCCTGCTATCTGGTGATAGATCGAGTTGAGCAGGGCAAAATTCGATGAGGGGCCATAGTAAAGCTGGAGGAAACAAGATGGTGATGCGCGATGTGTCGCAGCAACACTATTATGTGTCAAACTGCGTTCGCTGTCCATTACTGATCCTGTAGGTCCGACAGATGCCGTATCGTCGGCATTTGGCGTAGGCGGCACAGTTCCTTCATCGGAGGGTTCCAAAGACGTGCTCTCCATGGTATCGTGAGACATTATAGTCTCATAAGCTGCAGTTCGCGGTTTGACCTTGCGCGTCCGATTACGGGCCTTTTCGCGATAGACGCAACTGAGATTTCTCATGCTGCAGTTTTGACAGGGGGTCTCCCCATTGCACTTGATCTTCTTGGCGCGACATTCCTGACAAGCCTTTGAGATCCTCCATTTCGTCGTGTTCATGGTCGCCGTAGAGTTGTGTCTACTCTAGATATTGATAAAGATGTGATAGACTATTGAATTCAATGCTCGGCATGCATGGAGTGATTAACTTAGTTTGTCTCGGCACGCTAGTGTGGATTTCGGTTTCATTAGCTGCATAAACTTTATTTGTTTTGGTGCATATATAGCGGGAACGGGGACTCCGTAGAAGGAAATCCGGTCGGCCGCTGTGTCAGGGATACCTTGAGCATCCTTGACAGATTCGTGCCTGACTACGGAGTTCCCTATGAAATTATCTAACAGCTCCAGTTACTCTTGATAACATCGGCAATAACCCCATGGTCCTCGTCTTGCTTGAGCCCGCTCACCACGACAACAGCGACGATCCCTTCAACTCCCTGGACACGAATCGGGATGGCTCCACCATGGATTGCATAGTCACCCTTGTTTGAATCTGCAATGGCATATTTGGCAGCGAAAGCAACCTCATCCCCCTTGAACTTGTTGTGCATGAACCACGTGCTATTGCCGAATCGGAGAACTGTGTTCCTCTTACGGCGAACCCATTGCTCGTTGTCGGGAGCTGTGCCAGGTCCGGTAACGGTTTGGAAGACAACCTGGGAGGTGTTTGCAAGGGCAATTGAGATCACCGTCGGCTTGCCTTTGACAGCGTATGGGTAAAGACGGGCGTAGAGAAGGTTACCCAGCACAAAAGCATCCTCTGTGGTGAATGATGTGAAAGTAAATGAATCGCAATCAGCCTTGAGTTCCTCAAGCTGCAATTTATTAGTATAATGGGCGTTTATATTCTATCAAATTCACTTACGTCAGAAGGCGGCTTGGGAATCACCTCTGTCGTTGGGCTGTGGATGGCTCCCTGAACCTTCTCCAGCGCAGCGCCAGTTGTCGTCTCTCGGGTCAAGGCTTTAGGTGCCATTGCAATATTTAATGATTTGGTGGTTGATAAAGTTTATGGTTATTGATTTGTGAATGGTAAAGAAATTTGCTCGGTCGGCGATTAGATATTGGAAGATATATGTCACCACGTAGGTGGCTCGGTTAGACCTTCATCTTGTGTGGAGACCACGATTTAGAAGCCCCCAGAACTTCTTTTTCTTTTTCACCACAAGATCCTGTATGACTTCCTCTAGCTCATTATATTTATCGTATTTGTTCTCACAGGGAACTTCTAGACTAGCTTTACATTGTAAGTACTTAATGGGATTCCGTGACTCTAGCTGAAAGCCTGCAGACTCTAAAGTGATCAAGTAATGATGTCCACTTGAAGTGACGTCAGAAATTGGATTGAGTTGGCGACGTCTTCAGGAGATGAGACGCCGTAAAACTTAAACTTATTATTACTTCAATAAAGTTATGGTTGAAAACGGTCTATACTTCTAGTTCAATAGATAGATAGACTATATATCGTAAATCTATACTGACAAGGAGTCTCCGGAAACAAACAACATGGATTTTCTAAAATTAGCTAGCCAACCAGGCTTCGACATGGTACCTGAGTCAAGCACACTTCATGTGGAGCAGAGTCCTCGGGTTTCATGCCACAAAGATACCCAAGCCCCGGTAGCAAAAAGACTTCGCATTCTGAATAGTACTAAGATAAACTCTTCAAAGAGTCTCCTGAGCTGAGGCTAACTTGTCTAAGTATTTTTCTTGTTTAGGATGAACGTCCTAAGCTTTGCTACCCCTTTAGCAGTCAAAGCCCCGTCTTATGCCCAGAGTCTCTATGAGTAACGCCTAGAACCATAGTTGGTACAGCCGCGGATATCATACTCCTGAGAATATAACATTCAAGTTTGACATCCTCTTACTATATTTCCTGAGCGATAAGAATTTCTGCCAAGGCTGAATCGGTTCTGAAGTACAACTGGATATGCTTCAAACCTAAAAATTGCTTTCAGACAGCCACTAAATTCATTTGTGCAAGATCTAGAAATCTAGATATGGATCTGTCAGGGTTGCGGCATGAGAGTCCAAGAGATGGTTGAAATTCAGCTTTAAACACAACTTAAACATAAATAGATAACTCGAGGACATCCTTCGCATCAGAAAAGGGTAGAGATTCAAGAAGCTAATACGGGTGGCTAAGCACGCGGCTTTCTGGTTCATAGTAGAATAAGGTATCTGATCTTCCCTTGGACCTTCTCTTTTCATACTTCTTTACTCTTTCCCCTCATAATATCCTCACCTACCTATGCATTCATCATTACTAGACTCTTCCTTTCTTCTTTTGGGATAGGAAATTTCCATGTCATCGTCAGTTCTTCAACCGATCACAATATCTCCATATCTTCAAGCAAAGTATCAACATGAGCCCATCTTCTAATGATCATCCCAATCAGGGACTTGCTTCAAGCTCGGCCAATTCTATGTCTTCAGCCCCCCCTGTGGTCTCACGCGCTCGTGCGACCTCATGCCCTCCTGTGCCCGCCAACAGTGAATCAGCTCCTAATCGCCCATCCGCTCTGGCGACTGAGACTATAAGCACAAACTCGCAGTACAGGGGCATGAGGGATCCCATGATGGCATGCTTTCTTCTAGTCTCTCTTGGGAGGGCATATCTGTTTATGTCGGCAGACCCAATCTTACCTTAGGCGATGTAAGACATCATCCTGTCTTTATCAGTCATCCACTAACTTGCTCTGACCAGCTTGCTCGACAAACGAGACTCCTCGCAGCACATCACGATATGCTTTCGGGTCACGTTGCGATATTCGGCGAAAGGCTTCATGATTTGCACAATGCAACTATATTGATCATGGAGAAATATGGACAAACCCCGGAAGTCAACAGGCCGTTCGCAAAAGACCCTACACAACAGCCCCATGAAGCCGCATCGGCACAGCATTCTGCACACAACCAGTCGACTCCAGATCACAATTAAGCTCATTAGCAAGGTCCAAATTACGGTCTTAGGAGTATTAGTTGGGTATAATTGACAATCTTATACCTTTGAGGCCTTTGACTTGGATGTTAATGGTACGAGGGTGAATACAAAATGCCAAGAAAAGATCTCCAGGGTAACCTAAAATGACTACAAAGTAAAAGTCAACTTTTCCAAGAGCATACCTGCCACGTACGCATCGTCCGTCAAGCGAGAAATCCTTCAAAAGTGCCAAACTCATTAATCTTGAATAAAGGGCTCTTTGTCGTGTAGCCGATCTACCGATGTGAACCTTGGTTGACCTTGGTAGCTGAGCTTTGTAGTTTGGTCATTAGCGCCCCAGGGAGCAAGAAAGCTTCTAACGTTAAAATCAGGGTGCCAAAATAAACTGATCGAGAGGCTTGCTACTTGCTTAGAAACGAGGTCCTAAGTTTTCTTGCCTCCTCTTCTTAGTGTGGCTGTTGTCTTAGGTAGTCGTGACGTAACATGCGCGGCTCTTCCCGGCCCCGTCTAAACCAGCACCAACGACAGCGCCCCTGATCATCTTCAGCTCTGGAGGCGAGAATTAAACCAGGAACTGCACAAGGATCTCGATCTTGAGCACGGATTGAGTTTGGAGACATGGAACCCAATTGGCCAATTGGGCTGTCTTGGTCTCACATGGGGAACGCCAAACTCACCCCGCAATGTCCGCATATGGGCGTCATTGACGTCACGTTTCCGGAGCTTTGGTCCTGAAGCTGTACTGTGTAGGTAGCTTGTGGTTTGTTTGCGTCGTGATCGTATGAATACGTCATTTCTTAGTAAATTGCAAAAAAATTATTTACTTAATTTCGAAATGCTATCTTCGACCTTTTCCTCTCCTCATCCTCTCATCTTTCCCCTTCTTCATTACAATCTGATTCTCCATTCTCCATCTCATAACAACTAATCCGCCACAATGCTTCCTGCTCGCCCTCTCATTCGATCAACTGTGCCTCGTGCCGCACGTGCTTCTCGTGCTTCTCGCCAAGTTCGATTCCAATCTACAGCCTCATCTTCATCAAGCAGCGCTCATCTCGCCTCTGGTATCGCTGGTGGTTTTGTCGGTTCAGCTATCTTCTACGGCATCTACTCTTACACACCCGCGGGTCGTGCTGCTTCAGGTATCAACAAAGCTGCCAAGGAGGCACAGCAAAAATATGAGGCCGCCGCAAAGAAGCTCCAGAAGAACACTCCCGACGCCGACCAAGCTGTGAACTACATCAAGGAGTTTGCTTATTCCTACGTTGGTTGGATCCCTGGTGGTCGCGCCTACGTTGATGCTGCCTTCAAGGACTGGGAGAAGGTTCGAGAGAACAACAAGGATGAGGCCGACAAGCTCGTCAACGACGCCTACAAGCAGTTCCAAGATCTTTCCAAGTCTGGCCTGAGCCTCGAGACTGCCTCAAAGGCCTACGATGTCCTCGCCGATCTCGCTAAGAAGGTCGCGAACCTCGCTGGTGACGCCATCGGCGACATTATCGACAACCACCCCCAGGTCAAGGAGAAGCTTGGTGGCAACATCGATCAGCTCAAGGAGCTCGGCGACAAGTATGGCCCCGAGGCTAAGAAGCAGGTCGACGAGACTTGGAAGCAGGTCAAGGATATCTTTGCTGGAGGTTTCAGTGCCGCCAGCATAAGCAAGGCCCGCAAGCTCATCGAGGAGAAGGTGGAGCAGATCAAGAAGCTCGGCGACGAGGCCTGGAAGAAGGGTCTTGAGCAGGCAAAGCCCTACCTTGACAAGAACCCAAAGGTTAAGGAGCTTATCGAGAAGAACGCCGACGCTCTGAAGGAGGGTAACACCGCCGAGCTGTTCAAGCGTGTCAAATCCGCCGTCGAATCTGGCGACCTAGGCGACCTGGAGAAGTACGTTAAGGATGCGACTGAGAAGGTCAAGTCTAAGGGCAACGAGCTCACTGGCGGTTGGGTAGACATTGAGAAGTACATCAAGGAGATCCCCAACGGTAGCGAGGTCATGGAGAAGTTGCAGCAGTTGAGCGAGGTTGCCGACAAGCACAAGGAAGAGGGTGAGAAGCTGTTCAAGGAGACTGTTGAGGAACTGCGACAGGTGCTGGAGAAGAAGTCTCAGAAGGCCCAAGAGATTGCTGGTGAGGCCAAGAAGGACGCTAAGAAGGAGACCAAGTAAACACAGAATTGTTCTCTAGTCTATGATTCTCTAATGATATTCTCTAATAATTGATCAAAAGTTCAGACAGTCAAATCCAATATGCCCACTATCAACCAACGCTGTGATCTGACAAAACAAGTGAACATTTTCCCACCCAATTAGGGACTATACTTCAATCCCTTGCGACCTATCCGTCGGCCGTTGAGGAAGAAGTACTGCAAGTTCGCAATGACAGCCATGACGAGACCAACCGAAGCCAGAGCCATGATAGCGGTCCAACCTGTCTTGTAAAGAGGAGCATCATGCTCTTGGAAGAGTTGACTTCCAATAATTCCAGATGTGTTGGCTGACATGATGAGGATGGCCATGGTGATGGACCTCTCTCCAGCGGAACCAGCGTTGAGAGACATCCAAGAACCATTCAGGGGATCTATGAGAATATTAGTATAATGTACTTGTCGACTATGTGGTTCAACTTACGCCATTGCCATCCGAAAGCAAATGTTAATGTCAAGAGAGCGAATCGTGTATGCCCATCGTTTGAGAACACCATGACACGATCAGCGATCTAACGAGTCAGCAACGCATGAGTAAGATTAAAAAGGAGTTACTTACTGTGAATGCCCAGAACATGAAGATTCCAAATGCAACCAGAGGGCCACGCATTTGAAGTTTATCACTGGAAGTAGTTAGCACAAGGTCTCAAATGATGAATTGGTGTTTCTTACCCCAGATACCCCCATAGCAGATTGGTCACAACAAGGGCCCAAGATCCAATTGACACAAGGGCATTGGACTTTAGTCTTTCATAACCGAATGACTTTACAAGACTTGGCGAGTAGGAGCTCATAGTTGTAGCGGGCGCGAGAGCACAGATAGTAAGTAAAACATGAGGAATGAGTCTCCAGTTTGTCATCTGCAACCGTCAGCACACTGCGACATGATACACCGAATAAGATACATACCACATTTCTAAACTCTTCTTTAGTGACATTTGGCTTTGCGTGAATCTTGGAAGGATCATCCTTCAGAATTCTCTTTGTGAGGATCTCTTTCTCCCTCTCAGTGAAGACACCGAACTTGAAGAGTGAGATGGGATTGAAGGGACTATCAGGGAAGAGCAGAATGAAGAGAATTCCAACGAGTATGGTGAAGATGCCCTCGATCTGATATTGTCAGTTTAGATAGATAGGTTAATTGGTGTTGACTTGCGATGAACAGCCATTGCCAGCCTCCGAGTCCACCAATACCTCGCATGTGAAGACTGCCATGATCAGTGGGGGAACAAAGAATGTGACAGTCAAAATACAAGCTTACATTCCGTATGCAACGAGACCTGACGCGCCAGAGGCAATCATGTTCCCCAGGAAGTAGATGGAGAATCGCTTGCTGGTCTCATCACGCTTGTACCATCGAGTAATTGTATACAGTCCAGCAGGTATGAAGCCAGCCTCACAAAGACTGTGCAAGTATTAGAAAGGTTTCACAAAGCATCGAGAGATAGATATACCCAAGAAGAAGTCGAGTCGAAAGAAAAGCGCCCAAACCTTTCTGGAAGGCCTGAAACGTGGCAACGAGGCCCCTATAAGATGTTAGACAATATCAGAAAAGAGACCTTGGGTCGATTTTTACCATGCAATGATCTGGGATCCAATCCACTTTGCAGGCCCAACACGATAGAGGATAAAGTTGCTGGGAATCTATATCATTAGCAACCCTCATCAACACACATACTCTGGAAGCATACCTCAAGCAAGACAATACCCGCAGATAAAAGCTGCTGTCCAACGTTGAACTGACTTTGAGTGATGCCAACATCAGCCAGGAAAAAGTCTGTAAGAGCATTTCCACTAGAGTTATGTTAGGCGAGTATATAGTCGAGTATCTGTGTGGGCATACATGTTTCCTCGATCGAGCTGAAGGGCGAAGAAGCCAAGGACTAAGAGTGGCATAATAGTGAAATCGACCCTGAAAGAAGATCAAAAAGTTAGTATTGGGGAAGAAACCATAGTTTCTGGATTGTTTACTTGCGAATGAGTTTCGCTTCCTCTTCTTCAGTCCAGTCAACCTCGATGTGCTCCAGATCACTGGAACTACCATCCTGACTCCCAACAACCGTCTCATCAAAGTTCTTCTCCATTTTCAAGACTGAGAATAAGATAAAACTTAGACTTAGATTGTCACTTAGAGGGTAATTGCTAGAGAAGTTGAGCCAAGATCCGCGGGCGATCGCCCTTTTTATTTCTGCATCCCACGCGACAACCCGAAATTTCTCGTTGCCATTGAACTCCACGTTGCCTCCTCACCAGTTAAAGCCAGTAATTGCCAATTACTTACAGGTAAAGATATCTTGAGTTCGCCGAACCGAAGAGTGTGATGTGGGATAGTGGAGTTTTATGCCATCTATAGTGCCCATCACGCAATTGACCAACGAGCATATCCTTGCAACGTATATTTCCGAAAGGGAATTTATTGACCGATATGCATAAAATGCTGTGGTTTGCAAGATTTTTTCATATTAGAGTGCATGTCTTTATCCTGTTAAATAGTCTAGATGCTGTGGACTTGGCTGTCTGTATGCTGTTGCAGAAATGGCTTACAACTAGTCTAGATACACATAAGAGACGAAAGTATCCTGCGTCCCTGCTATCTGTATGAACTTCGCCTAACGAGCTTCTGGCATCAATATTCCGCTGCCAAGTATCCCGGATATATGTGCCGGATCTGTTTCCTCAATGCCACCATACTGTCAAGACATTTAACCCCATCTCAAGTCAAGGTGTGTGTGTTGCATTCAGTACCACACCTCGGGGAGAAGGAAAACTTCGGACATTATATCAGGGTGCTAAAATAAACTGGTCTAAAGGCTTGCTAAGATAGACTAAACTTAGCTAAGTCTTTTTAACATTTAGAAAAGAAGTCATAAGTTTTCTTGCCTCCCCTTGTCACAGTATCTTACAACGACATGCAGCCAGACATGGCCATTCATGTGAGAAATTTCAATGTGCAATAATCAAGTCTTGAAATGCTTTTGTTTTCGCCTCCGAACTCCCCTCTCTAGATACTAGATAGGTTACCCACTTCAACATCACTTCCCATTTCTACAACAATCCCTTAGCCTTTAAATCATCGTGTGCCTTCTTCTGCCGGTCCCATTGCTTCTTCAAACCCTTCAATTGGCTCTTTGGCACATCACTGCCATCTTTCATCTTAGTGGGCAGTCCTTGCTCATCCCAAGCACTGTATCTCTCATCACCCTTGAAGAGATCCTCGGGTCTGACCTTGGCCTTCTCACGAGCTTCTTGATCGGCCTTCTCACGTGCAAGACGAGCCTCCTCCTTCTTTCGCGCCTTTTCAGCAGCTTGGGCTGCCTTCTCCTCACGCGCAGCAATCAGTTCAGCAGCGGGGATGAACTTGATCAGGGAAGCTTGACCGTCAGGTCTATCGTCCAAGTAAACGCCCAGGTTTGTGAGATCCTCGTCGCGGATACGATCTGTCAAGGAAAGAATGGCCTTCTTCGTTTCGGGTGTTTGGTTCGAGACAATGCGACGCAGCTCATCTCGAAGCTTAGAGACGGCACGAAGATAAGGCAAAGCCAATTGCTCAGGGTCGCGAGAGCCACCAGAAGCGATCGACTCGAACTCAGCAGTAGGGTCTTGCTCAAGCAATGGAGAAATCTCAGCGCTCTCTAGAGACAAGCCAGAAACATCTGACTTGACATTGGTGAAGACATCGGCGTAGGGCTGAACGGCTGTCTTTGGCTCAACATCTGAGGCGATGACTGTGGCCCAGCCAAGGCCTTCATATGGGGGCGAAGCATTCGAATCGAGACCAAAGATACCCACAATCTTGGTGATCCAGCGTGCAATAGACTCAAGAGCCACAAGATCAGCGTCCTTGTTGTCTCTCAAGTGCACGTTGGCAGTGTTGACCAACTTGAGGATAACAGACATGGCCTTTGGTGTGTCGATTGAGTTGACCAAAGCGGCCTCAAAGTCCTTCTTGGCTTGCTCGAGCTCAGCCAAGAGACCCTCACTAGCCTTGCCATCTGCGCTAAGAGACAGAGACTTGACATCATGCGAAATACCGGCCTCAGCCAGTAATGCTTTGACGTTGATGAAGAAGTTCTGTCATATGTCAGTCATGTTCGATCAAGGTCTGAGTCATACTCACGCTGATGGTTGACTCCCAGTTGTCAGCTTGCAATCGCATATCCGGTGAAATTTCAACTCCATCGTTCCATCGACCCATCAAAAACACAATTCGCATTCCTCTTGAAGAGTAGTTCGTAGCCAATGCATCCTGAATAGTTTGGAAGTTCTTGAGAGATTTGGACATCTTGGATCCAGAAATAGACAAGTGACCCATGTGGATAAAGTAGTTAACCCATGTGTGCTCGCCTTTACCATGCTCGCAGAAGTAAGCCTCGCTCTGTGCCAACTCATTGTCATGATGAGGGAATGCCAAGTCGATACCTCCAGAGTGGATGTCTATTGTTGCCCCTAGAACATCGCTGCACATGACCGAGCACCTTAAATTCACTTGTTAGCTCATTACTCAGTTGCGTTGTTTCATTTGAACTTACTCAATATGCCATCCGGGACGTCCATATCCCCAAGGGCTAGGCCAGAAGGGCTCGCCAGCCTTGGACTTCTTCCACAGAGCAAAGTCGCCGGGATTCTTCTTTCCACCAAGGTTTTTTGAGAGGGAACCCTCGCCTTCTTCCTGGAGAGACTTGTCATTTCGGTTATCAGGACGCAGTCGCGCATAAGTATTTCCGGCTTGCTCAAACGCGGAGATATCAAAGTAGACAGATCCCTCAGATTCGTATGCGAATCCCTTGTCGACAATTCTTTTGACGAAATCGGCAATTTGGGGGACGTACTCGGTAACTCGAGTGATAACGTCAGGTCGTAGTACGTTGAGCGCATCCATGTCGTCCATAAATAGCTTCTCCATGCTCTGAGTAAGATCTGTGAACATCGTCTGATCCCTCGTGTCAATGGTCTCCTTGTAAAGCGAATCGAGGAAGGGCAGTAGAATCTCGTCGGTGCCGGGGAAGATCTCGCCAGAAGCGATAGCTTCAGCGGCAGCAGTCATGTTGCTGAGGTGCATTTTGACCTTGGCCTCATCGTCGCCAGGCTTTCCCTCACCAGAAATGGTGCCGCCCGCAAGCACGTGTCCATATCCTGCCTCTCTGCGCTGAGCATAGTTGGTCGCATCGATGTCTTCTCCGTCCTTCAGCAGCAAAGGCAGGCTGCTCTTAGCGTATGCCCGGAAAGCGGCCAGGGCCAGATCTCGAAGTTCGTCCTTTGTGTAGTTCTTGTTCTTCTCGAGCTCGAGCAATCGTTGTCGTCGTGCCTTGATGATGATCTGTAGAGGTTTAGGCAAGTCGCATAGTATCTGGCGAGCTCTTCTTCATACCTTGTCGTCGATGTCGGTAATATTCATGACAAACTTGACATCAAAGCCAAAGTAATGCATCAGAATGCGACGAATAATGTCTGTAGAGACATAGTTGCGAGCATGGCCCAAGTGACTCTTGTCGTACACAGTAGGACCGCAAGCATACCAGGTAACTTTGCCCTTCTCAATAGGAACAAAGGGCACTGGCGCGCCAGGCTTGAGCGAGTTATAGAGCTTTAGCGACTCCATTGTGCTCGTGTTGGAGCTGGATAGAGACGAATACAATCGATGGAGGGGTCGCAGTCGGGGCGTTGAGAACGGAGTGGGGATTTTAGATCGAATAAGACGTTGTCGAAAGAGATTCATACAGACGCCAAAAAGTAGGACGAAGGGGAAACACGAGAAAAGGAGAAGGGAGGGAGGGTATCGTAGGAGGAGAAAAGGAGGTGTATATGCAAGGCAAGGTGATGTACCTTAGAACAAGACAAATGTCTACAACGAAGAGGCCTGAGTCACAGTCGAGTCAAAGGGAGAGAAAGACGCCATAGATCACTTTTCGAGTCACCCGAGACCTGCCCTGAGCTACAGGGGAGCTGCAGGGGACCAGCACCCTGAGGTTCCCGCGAGGGCTGTCCAATAGCCTGGTCCACGATCATTTTTAGTGTCACATTGACTGCCCCTCACTAAGGCTTTCAGTGGGGACACCGCTGAACGTTCAGCCTCGCTCGTATCCTGGAAATATTTTTCTGCCTCGTCTTTGCAAACCCAGTCTAATCTTTACCTACCTTACCTTATACCAGCTCGATTCTTAAGACACGCCTGTGCGTGCAGTCGCATCAATGGTTCAACCATCGCCTTTTCTGGAGCCAGGAACTACAACTTCCACTGGCGACTTGGCAATTGTTCTTCTCTCCAGAGATAACCTTCAACCCATTACACTGGAACAGTCGACTGGCGCAGTCGATGGCTACCTTGAAGGCGCAACTCTAAACACGCGATTCGGATCTTTCCCTCACTCGACACTTCTTGGGATTCCTTGGGGATCCCAAGTTCGTGCATCAAATGTCGACACTGGCTCAAGAGGGCGAAAGCGCCGCCGCGAAGCGACAGATGATGACACACCGACAACGACTGGCCCAGACGATGATGTCGCAGATGTGACATCTAAGCCTGCTAAAAAGGCTGTCGCAGCTGCAAGTGGTTTTATCCATATTCTTAGACCGACTCCCGAGCTCTGGACAAGCAGTCTGCCTCATCGAACTCAAGTCGTGTATACTCCCGATTATAGCTACATTCTTCAAAGAATACGAGCAGTTCCCGGTACTCGAATCATTGAAGCTGGAGCCGGCAGTGGAAGCTTTACACATGCCTCAGCGCGTGCTGTGTATAATGGCTACCCCAAGGACGAGAACGATAAGAAGGGAAAGGTTTTCAGTTTCGAATACCACGAGCCTCGATATATCAAGATGCAAGAAGAAATTCACGAGCATAAGCTGGATGGTGTCGTGCAATTGACACATCGCGATGTGTATGGGGAAGGATTTAATGTGGACGGAAAGTCTCCCCAAGCAACATCAGTCTTTCTTGATCTCCCTGCGCCCTGGGAAGCGCTTCATCATCTTTCAAGACAGAAGCCCGATAAGCTAAAGAAGGAAAGCGAGGGTGCTGACACCCCTGAATGGGTCTCACCCCTAGACCCCAAAAGAAGTGTCCATATTTGTACCTTCTCTCCTTGTATTGAGCAAGTCACAAGAACAATTGAGGAGCTTCGGCTTCTTGGCTGGAAGGACATTGACATGGTGGAAATCTCAGCTCGACGAATCAACACTATTCGTGAGCGAGTCGGAGCAAATCTTCCTGCGGAAAGGGGCAATGTCCAAACACCAGCCAATGTGAAGGAGGCCATGCAAAGGCTCAAGGAGATCAATCGAAAGACGAAAGAATTCCATAAGGTGCATTTCAAGTCAACGAACGGTGATGACGACTCATCAGCAATGGATGTTGATACCCCTGCCTCAAACTCACCCAAGACCGATGCCAATGGAAAGGCTGCTGAAGATAGCAAACCATGGATGCATGGCAATCTCTATCATAGACCTGAGAACGATCTCAAGACTCACACGTCATATCTCACCTTTGCTGTTCTGCCCCGAGAGTGGACCGAGGAAGACGAAGCAGCAGCTGAGGCGAAGTGGCCATGCGGAAAAGAGGGTGGAGTGATTGGGAGCCTCAACAGGCAGGCTCGGAAGCAACAAACAAGGGAGAAGCTGGCAGCAAAGAAGAAACAGAAGCAGGAGAATGATACCCAGAAAGAGGGAGTGGTCGAGGAGACTGCAGAGAAGCAATAATGAGAGGATCGCTGATAAGCGGTGCGAGTTCAACATATCAATTTCTCCAAACCAGTCTGCTGCAGTCCAATCGATGGCTGTGCCTTCAGCCAACGTTGTGATTGTTATCATTGTGATGTTCGTTACCTCAATTACAAAACTCCTATTCGCAAAGACAATATTCTTACTTCATGCGTCCATTCTGGTTCGAAATTCCGCCGCACGCGACAGGCAGCTGACAAGGCGGACTTGACTGAGGCCATCCATGCTCGACTTGCCAGATCAGGTACCTCGCAGGATTAGTCAAAGTGCAGCTGTTCAATTGGCAGATGCAGTGACACCTGTCCAACGCTGATAGCTTTCACAAAACGCGCCTTTACGATTCTCAGCCAACTATATGAACAATCTGCTCTTCCTTTACCCAATTAGGGACTCGTTCACCATACCTCGACGACCCACGGGTTCCTGGAAACACGAGAGGTCGATTTTTGTGTGCCTCCTGCATGCAGGCTTCCTTTCGGCACCCAGCGAGAAGAGTGAGGCTGTCGGGTGAAGAAATGCGTTAGGATTATCTGCGAACCTCGAGTTTGCGACCCGGCGCAGCTGTCCTTTGCTTGGAGGGATATCCCTGGATTATATCTCTTTAACGTACCCGTGTTCTCGTGCACTTGTTTCCGTTCTGGAGTGCTAAGCGACCGCCGCATCACGAATATGGTGAACAAAAGACACACTGCGCATGAGCCCCAACCTTCAATTCCTTCATCGAAGGCCATCGAGCCATTGCCCGGGCGATCTCGGTGGTCGGAATGGGCTCTTCACAACTCGGGACTGTACTACTATCGAGCTCGATATATCTCATTCGAGGACATCTCATCAATACCGCCAACTGGGAGAAATTCGATTGTGCCGAATGTTCAAGGCGGATACATCCATTACCAATCCATGGGTGTCAATGAGGCGACCAGTCAAGGATCAAGTCAAGTTCCGGAGTTATCAACATGCTCTACAGTGACCACACCAACAGCCAGTGATCCTCCAGTCTCTACACATGAAGTGTGCGGCCAGCAGAATGATCAACTTGTCGTTTCAACAAAGACAACCGAGGATAGCATGTTGATGAGTGGAGCGCTGCAACCAGAAGCAGACACTACAGAAACTGTCGTAGTGATATCGAATCCCAATGCACTAAAGCGGAAATCAACTACATCGAAGAAACAGAAGGAGAAGAAGAAGCATGGAAAGAAGTTGGATGTGGACAAGAGAAAGCAAGTCAGCAATAAGGCGAAAGTGAACAAGTGGTTAGACACTTTATAATTCCGTGTGGCATTCTTATGTTATCTGGACGGCATTTTAGGTTTATGGCGTTAATTAGGGAAATAGTATGATTCAGCGACCATGTAGAATCTCAATTGTACGGATGAAGCATTTGATACTCTCATAGACTGTGAAATACAGGCACTGTGCTTGCCCCGCCCAGATTACGTACTCTACACAGTGTCAAACCAAGCTCTTGCGGGCTCGGATCAACTCTTTCTCCACCTCTATCCAACGTCCCTCACCACCAAGCCTCGCCAATTTTCACGATATACCAAGCTCCAGCTCAGCCTCGGCCTTGTGTACACGCGACAACACGAAAATTACACCCAATCGCAACCATGACTTCTACAATCGGTATTCCTATTAAGCTCCTGAATGAGGCGCAGGTCCGTACTCCTTTATATGGCACTCCTGATTGAGCTATCAAGCTAACTCTGCCTTGTAGGGCCATATTGTGACGCTCGAAATCACTTCCGGTCAGACTTACCGTGGCAAGCTTCTCGATGGTACGCCCCCTCTCTTGCTACCTTTATTTTCAATTTTCCTGCAAGCTTGAATTTTCGCTGACATATCGCAGCTGAGGACAACATGAACGTTCAACTGAAGGACATCACCGTCACCGCTCGCGACGGCCGCGTTTCCCATCTCGACCAAGTTTACATCCGTGGCTCACACGTGCGCTTCTTCATCGTTCCCGACATGCTTCGCAACGCCCCTATGTTCCGCAGCCGTAACGTACGTGGTCGTGGTGTCGGTCTTGCCAGAGGTCGCGCGACAGTCAGCCGAGCGCGCGCAGGCGGACGAGGAGGACGATAAACAAGACATAATAGAAATGTGCGAGTTTTTGGCGTTCGGGCTTGGATTTTTACAATGGGCATGCCTCGATTTTGGGAAAACGAGTGGAACAGGCTTAGGTTGATACCAGTCTAGAAGGGGGATATGCCTTGTGAGGCTTGCAAGACCTCACAGTAGAGGGTGGTTCTTTGAGATTGACTAGATTACAAAAATGAAGGCGTCTCTTACGCCTGGTATCTCGTCACCTTCTAAGCCCAATGCTTTTCAATCCATATTGTACAGGTTCCCCTTTTATTTCATTCGTCCCAGAGCTTCCTGGGCCTTGACCACCAGCTCACGAACCTCGTTAATCTCGTCACCTTTTTGGTCTACAACTGGCTTTTCATGTTGCTTCTCGTGGTTGAGAACCTCTGCAACACTGTCCTCAACGCCTCGGAGCGCCTTGCGGCCTTCTTCTCGCACTTCGCCCTCCCAGAATGTTCGCGCTGCATCCCATTTCTTCTGTAACCGGCTGCAGCTCCAGACTATACCTAGTGCTGCTACAGCACCGGCTTCGTATACTGTTGAGGAGAAGGAGGAGATATAGAGAAGAGCGGCGAGGGACGTTGTAAGTCCAGAAGTCCCTAACGACTGCACAACCAAGCGTTGTGCGAGAGCTTGTAGCGCAGGTATGGTCTCGTTTTGGAGATACTTTCGGGTGAAGGCAATATGACCAGGCCACTTTGGTAGTGCTGGTCGGTTGTTCACTGGTGCCAGTGTTTCCGCCTCTCCTGGGCCAAGTCGCTTCAGTTCAAGGTTTGCGTCGCTATCGTTCACAGAGTGTGGTTGAGGATAATTTTGGTCCGCATTTGCAGCTTGTGCGATCTTCCCGGTTAAGTAAACAAGTTCTCGCTCTGCTGTTGGTAGAAAACGCTGGTTGAGCATATCGTTTGTGAGCATGGCAACATCATCAACCCTCCAGAATAGTTGCCACCATCCTAGTTTTCGCCATCTTCGGCCTGTGAACGCCAGGTCAAGCTCGTCTTGTAATTCTGCATGAGCTTGCTGTGACCATGCGGCAGCTGCTTGAATCAGTACAGGGGAGAAGCCTGGCTCCTGGCCGTTAAGAGTGGGAGCAGCCTGGTAAGTCTCCCTGATTTCACGACGATTTTCCTCTTCGCATCGCGCCAAAATGTTGTTCAACAGAGAAGTAATGAGCCCTCGCACTGCGGGTTTCGTGGTGCCATCGGGGGAGCTGA
Organism: Fusarium newnesense; assembly: GCA_013184375.1. NCBI lineage: Eukaryota > Fungi > Ascomycota > Sordariomycetes > Hypocreales > Nectriaceae > Fusarium > Fusarium newnesense. The sequence goes on from JABCJW010000396.1 coordinate 19,989, forward strand.
TTCCTGACTTAAGCCATGTCGTTATGGCAGGGAAGTTACTGTTGAACCAAAGCCGCTCGTACTCAATGGCATTGCTGGAGCTCTGGCGAAAGAGTGACACTCCCTTCTCGGCAAGTGATGCATCAACAAGCACAAAAGGTGCATCGAGCTTCTTTGAGTCAACGCCTTTTAAATCAACCACTTTAAGCACAGACTCCTCTTCCTTGCCAACTGGTACCGATGTGACATTGACAGCTCCTTCAAAACCATCACCGACAAGAATCGCCCTGTGCACAGGTGTAGTAACTGGTGTTACTCGATCTTCAGCCGATGGAATGCCGACCTTGGGCACCAGAACAAACTCTTCGACCTCGATAGCCCGTGTTTGCTCATCTCTGGCGAACTCGGGAAGATGCGTCTCCATGAAGAGTAGTTCCAAGTTGAGGTTATTCCATTCCGCCGAAGATACATTGACCTCACTCAAAAGACTCGTTCTGGTGACCGTTAAAGTACTCTGCTGCTCTGCAGTGGACCGAATTCGAACAACGAGGGGGTTCTTTGGATCATGATCCTTCAATTGGCGCTCCCATTCTTGCTCGTCCTGCAGCGGATCCGTTATCAAAACCCTCAAAACATTTTTCGCTGTCTGTCCCACTTTCGAACCGGGTGCCAGTCCCAAGATCGCAACCCTCACAGCTTCCTGACCAGGTATTTGCCGCAGTCCCTGCAGTGCCAATTGCAATCTTGAAAGATTCACCAAAGACGGTGCGAGTTTCTGAATATCAAGAAGATGCTGTTCAAGCTCGGCACGAGGATTCGTCGACACAGTGTAGAAACGTTTTCCGAGGATAGCGCGACGAGGTCGTATTCGCGGCCGTGATGTAATGCAGCAAAATGGACATATCGAGACACCATGAGGCTTTGGTCTCGGTATCAAAACCCCGAGTTTGCCTGCACGAGGCAGACGGGCTCTCGGTGAAGCCATTTGCTTTGAGAAATGATTGGCGATGCGAGGTTCTACCTCATACTACAAGTTGCACTATAGGTTTGAAGATGGAGCTACCTAAGCAGGGAAGCTCCGTTGGCGGCAAAGGGTCGGCAAATCACGGAAAAGTCGTCACAGGCATATTGACTCAAAGACCTACCAACGAGCAACAACCTTACGACTTAGGAAGGCCACTGCCGATCACTTGTTCTTTTGATTGTTTATGGCGGGTAACCAGACATACCAGGATCTGGATTGTATTCAATTTGTAGCGATAACAACTGTGCTCTAGAATGGAGTTCGTGACTGAGTTTCTGTCTGACCATGGGTGATACCAGACAGGTGATCAGGTTCTCAACTAGATACTAGTATTTACATTGCAGTTAAATATGTAAGCCAAATGCTCCCTAACAATGCTATATCTTTTCGATATCTAGTAGACAAGGTGATATGCTACTATCTTGTAGAGATGATACGGAGTAGTAGTAATTCCGCATATCATGGCCCACTAAAAAGATAATCGCGGGGTGCCCCACCCTACGAGATGCTTCAGTCCACCACCAGAAAAAAAAAAGAGGAAAATCCTGCCGTCTCACTCACAGTCAAGAACGCAATGCCGAAATCGTCAGATAGCAGGCGCGGTGGCGCCCGCAAGGGGCCATACGACAAGCCTGAAGCTCGCAAGTCCATCTTCAAATATAACACGAATATTGGCCAGCACATCTTGAAGAACCCTGGCATCGCCGATATGATTGTCGCAAAGGCGAACCTCAAACCCACCGACACCGTCCTCGAAATCGGTCCTGGAACTGGCGTCCTCACCACTCGCATTCTAGAACAAGCCAAAGCGGTCAAGGCCGTAGAGCTTGACATACGCATGGGAGCCGAGTTAACAAAAAGAGTCCAAGGCAAGCCCGAGCAGCAAAAGTTGGAAATTATCATGGGCGATTTCGCCAAATTGGATCTCCCAGAAGCACTCCCTCCCTTCGACGTTTGCATTAGCAATACCCCGTACCAGATTTCGTCCATCATCATCTCCAAGCTCATCTCTCTGCCTCGGCCTCCACGCGTCAGCATTCTTATGGTCCAACGAGAATTTGGTCTACGGTTATGCGCTCGACCTGGCGATTCCTTATACTCTCGCCTTTCAGTCAACACACAATTCACCTCCAAAGTCGCCCTGATCGCCAAGGTCGGCAAGAACAACTTCTCGCCGCCACCCGAAGTCGAATCAGTTGTAGTGAGACTTGAGCCACGACCAGAAGTGCCTGCCGCCAACATACAGGAGCTAGACGGTATGTTGCGTATCTGTTTCTCAAGAAAGAACAAGACTTTGAGAGCGAGCTTTATTGATTCGGAGGAGCTCTGCCAGCGAAACTGGATCACTTGGGCGGCTATGGATCCCGAAAAAGTCAGCGAGCAAGACTTGCAGTTCTTCCGTGACAGCGAAGATACAATAGACGCTCACCAGTCTGTATGCGGAATTCCCGTTAGCAAGGCCACTCTCAAGAGCTTCATCCGGAGCAAGATTGAGCATGTCCTTGAGAAGACTGAACTCTCTGAAGCACGGTCAGCCAAGTGTGATGAAAACGACTTCTTACGACTTCTTTTGGCGTTCCGCGAGAACAACATTTACTTTACATAACGTCCAACATAACGATCGCAAAACATATTTTATCCAACCACATCTTCAACCTGGTCTAGTCAGTTTGAGACTCCCCTCATCAGCACCACTCTCAGCTCATATCCAACACTGAGGAGACCCGAGTCCAGCGAAACGAGTTCGCCCGAGCATGAGATCCTCGCCGGAAGCAGGGTCTCTTTACGGATGATAGAGAAGGAGGAGGACACAAGACTTCAGATGTCCCCCAGGCCGACCTGCGTCAAGCCAGCTCTCTAGTTTCATACGAGAGCCGGTATTGCCGCGCATTATACCCGATAATGGAGATTATCATATCATGACTGCATTGAAAGAGGAACAAAATAGTAGTCTAGTATAGATTAGAAGATTCAAGGCTATCGTCCGGAAAAACTTCTCAGAGCCGCGTAGCTTGGCACGAATGCAACACCCTGGTTCATCCTAAATCGCCCGATAATTGTACACTGATGTCATGCCGCAGATGAGGGAGCTGCATGGAATAATCCCAGACTTTGATCGCTGGCTTACCTGCTGCATAAGGCCACACGAAAATTCTCCTGCTTGTCGTTTTTCTCAAAGATGCAATATGATTGGTTGCAGTAATAATTTGAGGCGAACAGGCTTCACAGTTCTGCCATTTAATTGCATATAATTTGGGTCGCGATAGTGAATCCTCCTGCAGCGTTCGACTCATGTGTTGCCTTATTCTGCGCGGTTTATGAAGGCTTATTTCCTCTGCTTGAGGCGGTTATTGTAATTATCTTGTACGAAGCAAAATATAAGTAATTTGGATATAAGCAAACTTCTATACTTTCAACTTGTATCTCGAGTGCATCTTTTGCCCTGCCGCTATAAACGCCTTGTTGGTTCAATTAGGCATCATCTGATTTCATTGTCATCTGATGAGTCTCTCAGAGCCTGAGACTGCATCCACGTTTCAAGAACTCTTCTCCAATTCAATCATGGCTGCAGTCATGGAACCCAACCCACCACCTCCATTCAACTCTCACAGCCAAATGCCGGACATCAAAGACGCAATAAAAGCAGCCTTCCCAAGGACAGCAAAGTTATTAAGCCTGCTAGAACAAACAAAACATATTCGCACTGATCTTGCTCTACAACAAAAGATCGTTTCAGACCTTGAGTCACAGTTATCAGACTCTAACCGAGAACTCGATGGATTAGATCGCAAGCGTTTAGCCGACCTTGAGTCACATAAGAAATACCGCGATGGCCATGTGATGAAGTTTCTTTACAAAGCCAGCGGTAAAGAGAACTCATTTACAGGTCAGGCTGAGAGGGAGGAGCAAAATTACCACAACACACTTCAACGGGCGCATCTGGCGTCAGAGCACAATTCGAGCGTCAAGGCTAAGCTGGATGAAGAGCTTCGGAAGAAGAAGGATCTCGACAAGAGCATGCAAGGTTACCTCGATCTTCAGAAACAGCTCGACGATATTTATGATGATATCTTTTCAGGTCCAACGCCAGAATTTCCTGAGGAGGACGCAAAGGAACAGCAAAGTAATCATGCACTATCTGCTTATGTCGCTACAAAGACAGCCCTCGAATTACATAAAAAAGCACTGGATCTGCTGGGACAAGCAACAGCGACAATGACAGCTGGACTACAACAGGTCGATAAGGCTCTACAATCCGGAGACATGAATCATCTTCGAGCTCTGAATAAGGGCAGGGAGCTTGTTCAACAGAGTAAGATAACAGTTGATCAGCTGGTACAGCTTGGTGCGGATGTGATTGAGCTGCCACCCGAGGCCAATCCTCGCACTATGGAGGTCACGTCTAACCTGGGTGATGTCTGGGGAAAGGTAGATATCACTGGTGGTCGACAGGAGGTAGCGCGATGCACAGCGGCTTTGAACAACTGTTTGAGTCAGGCGAAAGAGAGGAAGTATTACTTGAGTAAAGAGCTCAAGAGGAAGGGTGAAGAGATGGATGAAGCCCGTACGGAGTTACAGAAGGTTAGAAGGGGTATCTTTGAGGAGGTCATGGCTGATGGTTTAGTCAAGAGTTCATAGACTGGCGTGGTGTTCGGGATAGATTAAGGGAAGATTAGACTCAACTCGGATCTCGGTTGATAGAGGGTCTTCAACCCACAATTAGAAAGCATTGTTCAAAGTTGAGGTTGTCGTCTAAAGGAATGCTTCTGATTCGTCTTTTCGGCAACGGTCGCTTAAAAGTAGCCCAGGCTTTGACAGCTACCTATGGATCTAATGTCAATGACACAATGCCAAGAATTGGCAACGGTTGATTAATCTCTTAGTGTCTGTGCAGAAGACTAACTACTGTGTCTTTCATGTGAAGCTCCCTTGGTTCAACAAATCTGAAGGACCCTTCTAGTTAGATCGCAAGATGCTTAATCTTTATGAAATATTTCATCTGAGAAGACCGCAGACTTTGTGTCTCTCCCTCAAGCAAACCAAACAAGACTCAAAACAATTTTCTTTAATAGGTTTTTGCTTGCTCATCACTTGTCGTCTCGTTTCTGCCAAGTGGCTTTCCCCTATGAATGTCACTGTTCAAAATATGTGTCTTTCATTCCCACAGCATAGAGTCTTCTAGACATGTCCCCTTTCTCAAAAAGGAAACCAAATCGTCAGGGACCGTTTTTCGCCAAATATAAACGATTATTGAGACCCTTGGGGACTTGACGGGTGCGTGGTCCAGGGTCACCATTTCCATTCTAGGGAATAGCTTCAGAATGATGATTCATGACTTTGCGCCGGGACCAGGGGTTTGGCGCTTGTCTCTCCATACACTAAAGAAGCTTATATCAAAGCTGAAAATGAAGGGTCCTGCCGTAGGATTTAAAGATCCAACGTTAACCGCTGAAGAATGCTGTGTTACATTTGAATATTTCGTGATTATCAAGTATTAGCTTTGACTTTTCACTCGTGTTCATCATGAGCAGCCCTGGTATGTTCACCGTTGCACTGGACATTCACGTATGATACCTACGTTAGATACTAACAAGACTCAGGAGAACGCCCAATTAATGGCTATGTCGACCCAAAGTTTCCCAACCCTAACGGGAAGTGGGATACACCTGTAATCATTTACGGTTACACACCCGCGTTTTCTCTCGCCGTTTTCGCTGCAGCCTGGTTCGCCCTCTTCCTCGTCGTCCATCTCGTTCAAACAATCCGCTTTCGCAGCTGGTACTTCATTACATTCCCAATTGGTCTTCTCTTTGAGATCGTGGGCTACGTTGCTCGCTCACTCTCAGCCAAGAAGGATCCGTACCATCTGCTGTACTTTATCCTCAACTACTTCTTCATCGTCACGGCGCCTGTGTTCCTTGCCGCGGGCGTGTACACTATCCTCTCCGCACTGATTCCTCGACTTGGAAGACGATATTCATTCTTGCCACCAAAGTTTATTCTCTGGTTCTTTATCACTTCTGATGTTATTGCTACGGTTGTGCAAATCACTGGTGCGGCTCTCATTGGTGTAAGACAGTCGAACCGTGATGATCCAACGGATGCCAATAACATTCTTCTTGGAGGTTTGGCATACCAGGTTTTCTCCCTCGGTGTGTTCGTTATTGTCACGGCTTCATTCCTCTTCCGTGCTCGAAGGGAGGTTAGTTCGCGCGGCAAGAAGCTGAGCTTGTTCTGCGTTGCTTTCGGGGTGGCTACCATTATGATTTATCTTCGAACCTGCTTCCGTCTAGCAGAGACAGCTGAAGGCCTTGGGGGGCATTTGTATTCGAACGAGATCTTCTTTGCTTGTCTGGAGTTTGCTCCTGTGGCATTGGCTGTCTTGCTCTTTGCTATTTGGCATCCCGGAAGATGTGTCGGCAAGAAGGTCAGGATGCAGGATTTGGAAAAGGAACAGACTCGAGTTCAGGACTTTTAGTTTGAGAAAAGAGATACCCATTGTCAGTAAATCCATAGGCAGTAATCTTGAATCAAGCTGTTGGATAGAAATATGATCTCCAGCTACGGATAGACTACGGATAGACTTAGAGAGACTAGGCTCTGTAGCTGCCAAGCTTAGTGGCTGTCTACCCGCTGGAACCGAAACCTTCAGCAACGGAGCTCCACCTAAGCTCCGGGGCTGCTTACAACTTCAACAAGCTCCAAGAACGCCAGGTCATCCTCATCATCAACAACCTCACAAACAAATACACGATGGCCCCTCTTCCCCCTTCCGCCAACCCTTTACCGCGGCTAATCACATATTACCAAACTCATCATGACTCCTCGGGAAATCTCATCTCTCCCCTCTCTCTCATCACACAACCGGGCATAGCCATAACCCACGTCATTGTAGCCGCCATTCACATCAACGATGATCCTCAAAAGATCACACTCAATGATTATCACCCATCTCACCCCATTTTTCAGACTATGTGGGCTGAACTACGTGTACTGCAAGCCTCAGGTGTGAAGGTGATGGGCATGCTGGGTGGTGCTTGTAAGGGCAGCTATGCACGCCTGGATGCCGACCAAGAGACGTTTGATCGGTACTACGGCCCCGTGAAAGACATGATTCGAGAGCGTGGTCTGGACGGTCTGGATCTAGATGTTGAAGAGGAAATGACCCTGGGAGGAATTGTGCGGCTGATAGACCGTCTACGCAGCGATTTTGGGCCAACTTTCATCATCACCCTAGCACCAGTCGCCATGTCTCTTCTTGACTTCACCAAGAATCTCAGCGGCTTTGACTACGAGGCTCTCGAAGTGATGCGCGGTCGTGATATCGCCTGGTACAACACACAATTCTACTGCGGCTGGGGAGATTGCAGTAATCCCCTTATGTACGATCTCATGGTCCGCAAGGGCTGGCCACCAGAGAAGATTGTCATCGGACTTGTCACCAATCCTGAGAACGGAAGCGGCTATGTGCCGATGAACCCTCTCAATGTGGTGCTCACAACGCTGCGGGGCCGATATGGGTCGTTTGGAGGAATCATGGGCTGGGAGTACTTCAACAGTTTGCCTGGAGGAAAGGAACGGCCATGGGAGTGGGCCAGGGAGATGACCAAGTTGTTGAGAGGGCATTTGTTGTCGGCGCCTACACAGGCTACACAGCCAGTACAACCGGCGGCGGTAGAGAGTGATTCGAAAGCAAAGAACGAAGATGTTGATCCAGATGGACCGGGTGGGCAAGATGCACCAGTGCCAAAACAGTTTGAGTACTACTCGGATGGGCTTGATGATTAGACATAGAAAGCAATCTGGCCCAGGGACAGATGACTTTCTCATTACGGGTGATAGCGACTATTTAGCCCTTCGCAATTCACTGCGATGAAACGAATAGACCTGTGTTATAGACAGTCCACTTGTGACGAAGGTCTGCCATCACTTGTATAACTGTTGGTACTGAACTTCTTTTACAAATTCCATTAGTCTTAGCACGATTTGTTTCCTACATTCCAGGACAAGACATACTCATGTCAACAAAATAGAAGTTATGATATCGCTTGCTGAATCCCTGTTCTGGGTACTTCATCCTTTCGGCTTTAAGGCTGGCACAATGCCCTGCCACCAAATGTGGCTAAGCACATTCAACAACTCACATCTTAACACTTAGAACAAAGCCGTGAAGCTTTCGGAGATGAGCCGTCAACTTTGCGACTCCCTGCCAAAATGAGGGTCGGATTGAGATCCAGTACTCAGTTACTAGCTCAAATCCAGCCATTTCATCTCGCTGCTGGTGCCGCCATAATAGCGCTCATCGTCAACGCTCAGCATCTCCGAAGCATTCTGGTAACCACATCGCAATATCTATACGGCTCGCTTTCGAAAGCTCTTTTCAACGTCTCTCAGACGCTTTTCGGGTTCAGTTACGACGACAGCAATTTCGATCAGCTTATACGCTTGATTCGTCTGTCAGATTCAGCATCCAACTCATCACTTAATCTCACTCTCCGTACCTTCAAACTTGATGAATGTCCGCCATGCATCGCCCTTTCTTACACCTGGGGTCCCCTTACACAGAATACAATCTTTGACGAGAGTACAATTCTTCTGAATGCCAGGCCATTTTCTGTAGTACCAAATTTACGCCATGCAATCAAGCAATTATGCAACTCAAGATCAGGCCGGTACCTCTGGGTCGATGGAATCTGCGTCAACCAGAGAAGTCTCACCGAGCGCTCTGCTCAAGTAGCGATAATGGATCTCATATACAACGGAGCCGCCGAGGCAATAATATGGCTTGGTCTCGCCACAAATGAAACAGCTAGGGCTATCGAGCTCGTTCAACCGATTGCGAAAGGCGCTGAGTCTAAGATCATAGAATGGGGAAGTACGGCGATACTTATATCATGAATGATCCTGATCTTCTAAAAAGGAATGGCCTTCCAAATCTTACCGAGAACGATTAGCTGACTCTTCGAGATATCTATACAATGCCGTGGTTCGGACGTGTCTGGATGCTTCAAGAAGTTTCCCTCTCTCGCAATCCAAGAGTTCTCATCGGCCATCATGAGACAGCATGGGATTCGGTTGGCAACACAGCCGGGCTGATCAACATGTCCGGTGCCCTTATCGGGTTGTTTACAGTGAGCTCCGGATCAGAAACCGCGCTTTTAATCTACTCTCTTGTTCATGCTGCTGGCCTTCATGTTACTCGCCAATTGACCCAGGACAAGAATAGTCGGTACCATATCCTTCTCTAAGTGGATGCTTCCTGTCACTATCCAAGCCCTGATCGCTTATCAGCACAAGAACCCATCTATATACGATCAATTCGATGCCCTAGAGTCACTTTGGACCCTGGCTAACACTCGAGACTCCACCAATACCCTCCCCAAATCTGGTGATATGATCCCGTTATTGTTTGAACTTGGCTTACGCCACGACCCCAGTGTTCGAGTTGACACTGAATCAGAGAAGGCTTCCAAGTTCGCTTCTTGGGCCGAGATATCTGCTCCCTTCGAAGCCTTATTACGTGTCAATTTTGCTGCAAGCAGACGTATTGCGAGGACCATTCGAGGCTACTTATGTCTGGTTCCTCTTCAGGCCAAGGCCGGGGATAAAATCATGATCGTCGCTGGCTGTGCAGCTCCTTTGGTCCTTAGAAGGTCAGGCCCTTCGGAGAGCCGCTTTCAGCTTGTCGGTGACGCTTATATGGTGCTATGTTTGGAGAGCACATCACTGGCACTGGCGAGTCCTCCTGGAGAGAGGCTCATCTAGTTTGAGAAGCTGCGTCATTTGGTTCGTCACATAAATATCTTACCAAAGTTTAGGTGTGCCTGTAGTGAATGATTTAATTAAGGCTCATCATAGAGTGGGGTTAACTCTTTGAAATACATGTCGAGAAGCGAAGGAAGTAATACCATATAAGCCACCAAAATTGATCATCCCCCTGTTCATTCCTCATAACCCACATGACCTACACGCGCCGTAAAATTCCATATGCACTGAATACAGATAAAGATCCCCTAGTCACCATTTTACCAGCATGCCATCCAGGGACTGCACTGAGCCTGGATGCTGTAGCTGTTGTAGAGTGGGTAAGTACCCTTGATAGCTTCCAGAGCCGGATCAAAGAAGTCCTTGTTGAATCGCTCGGACTGGCAAGATGAACATGGACCAGCGAGGAAGTTGTCGTACGTTGTGTTGTATGCGAGATATCCGATGGTCTTCTGATGAGAAACATCGATAGCCTGGAGACTGAAAGACTCAGGCATCACCACCCAATGATCCGCCGTGGAGTTGCGCTTTCCAGGCACGGTCGGGTTCTGGTTGAAGAAAGTGCTATTCATGCCGATGTCATGGAGGATTTTGATCATTATCAGCGTCATATGAGAGTCAGAGTCGATCTGGATGCCAGCACAGTCGATGTTGATGGTGTATCCGTCCCCTTTCACCGGCCCAGCAACACACTTTCCAGAGTCCCGATCCCAGGAGAACTTCTCAATGAAGGCTTGCCAGGTGTTTGGCCAGTTGATGAAACGAGGGCTAAGGAGAATAGACACAAACAGCTTCCCAGCATTAGGGTCAGCCGGAGGGTTTGGCTCACCACCTGTGGGCCTGGGCGTTGCTGGCGGCTGTGAGACAAAAGTAGTCGTGGCAGGGGGGGCAGGAGATGTTTCCAAGGTAGAAGTGGGATTTTCCATGCCGCTGGGACGAGGGGGAGCGCGGTTATCACGGTTGCAAACAAAGGCGGTCAAGCAGACCGCATCGGCGTTGACAGTCGTGTTGATGGCTGCACTGACAGGGCGACCACGGTAGGCATAGCAAGTAAGTTCTTGACCACCTTCCTTGGTGGTGACGGCAGATCCAGCTGGTTGACCGTCAGCAATTCTCGGGTTGATGTAAGCTGTCCAGACGACACCGTTAGACAGCTTGACAGTGGTTCCCTTGGGATTCCAGGGGTAGGTTCCATCTGCGTAAGGAACTTCAACCTCCAGGTCGGGTGGAGGGGGAAACTTGGAGACATCGTCAGGCCACTGAATGTCCTGGTACCAGTTCACCTGGCGAGAAGTAGACCATCCAGGGTGGGCTTTGTTGTCGCCAATGCCACAATCGGCAAGAATTAGGTCCTCATTGGGGTGACGAATCTGGGCTTGAGCAGTTGCCAGAAGGGCACCAATGGCCGCCAACTTGACAGAGACCATGTTTTTGAATGAAGGGTTTGCTTCAGGAATTTAGTGCCGTAGTTGTTTGCAGGTTTTTGAGATCTGAATGAGTGAGTTGAGGCAGTAAATTGAAGGATTTGGGAGAACTGAGGAGATGCAGATGTGTATGAAGGAGGATGAAAAGGAGAAGAGAAGAGAACAGACGGGTGGGAATCCTAAAAGACTGGTGTTCTGTCATGAGGAAGCACTTTGACTGAGTTCCTTCTTTTTCCAGCTACAGTCGCTCCATTCTGAGGACCTTGTTGGGGACTTCTGAGGTCATTGTCTTGCGTCTTGGGCAGGAACCTACCCATCACAAACAGGCGATTTGGACTGGGAGGAAAGAACACATATGAAAATGACGCGGTCAAAGCTCCTTACTTGCCTTCAGAACTTGCATTTTGATATGTCCACATGATCTCTCGCGTCATGTTGAGGACGTTGGGGTTTGGTTTGTGCAGTATCCCGTAGTGGAAAGCGAGGCCATCGATGGTATTCGAGGAAGGACAAGGACCACGATGGCCTCACTCAATTGTGCCTACCTTATGTATGTCTGGACAGAGTTTTATTGCCCAAATATCCGAAATCCAGAGTCAAGATCGGTAGGCTTTTTGGCAAATGCTTTCAAGGCGACCCCTATCGGAGGTTGTCATGGTGATCTTTTCATCCATCTTTGCAGTTCAACACTTAGACTTATTTGAAGCACGTAATAACCCGACAATGTCACAAAACAACAAATGTTGCCCGATTCTCTTCACGAAAACCGTGGCGGTGTTTTCTGTAACAAGGCTCAAAATCCTTGACCTTTGAGCCTTTGTATCGCGCAAAAGAAGTTAGGATCGACAAATGCGAAGCAAACAATAAACCAACGAATTTATTGGCAAGCTGGTTACCCTGAACTGTAGCCGGAGCGCGCCAAATCAAGCCGTCAGCAGCTCCACATAGAATTCAATAACGACTGCTGAAACTTTTGATTCACTTCACGCTACCATCAAAACGCCTCCCCCGAGCCCGGATACTTGACCTCAATATGCGCCGCAACTTGATATCTTTCAATTGGCGCCCTAGCCTCCGTGGTCGCGCTCCCCCGCGCATCAACACCTCATATCCTCGCGCCGAGTCAACCCAAGCTTCCCGCATCGACCGCATCACATCTAAGCTTCCTCGCCGTTTACAAAGATACACCAGCGGTTTACGCAACGCTCCAGTCTCGCACATTGTTTCATTCTTGATCCTTCACGAAATCACAGCAATTGTGCCCGTGCTAGGACTATTTGGCCTCTTTCATTACACAAATTATGTGCCAGTGGAATACGTAACGGGCCACTTTGGAAGTTATGTCGAAGATGGAGTTGGCCGCTTTGAGAGGTACTTCACACGCAAGGGGTGGTTTGGTTTTGGTCAGAACGAAGAAGGTCAAGCCTCAAATGCAGCTACAACACATCCGGACTCCAAATCCGAAGACGCAGTGGAGCGTTGGCACAGTGGAGATGGACGTTACAAAGTGGTAGTTGAAATTGCTCTCGCATACGCAATCACGAAAGCCTTACTGCCGGTTCGTATCATCGGAAGTGTATGGGCTACACCATGGTTTGCTGGGGTACTCATGAGAGCCAAAGGAATATTCACAAGCAAGCCTTAGTCACTTTGAAATCAACCACGAAGGTTTGAGAAGATTTTCTGTCTTTGATTTTTGTTATACCCACAGAGATGAAGTCATCCCACTTGTATGTGCTTTTTCCATTCCGTCATTCAGGGCGTTACAACATTGACAATTTAAGCCTTCTCGTAGACCCAGTTGAACTGGGCGGACTTCCAGGAGATGACCTCACCCTCCTTGAACCAGAGAGCAATCTCCTTCTGGGCGTTCTCGACGGAGTCGGAGCCGTGGCAGACGTTGCGGCCGACATCGATGGCGTAGTCGCCACGGATGGTACCGGGGGAAGAGGCAAGGGGGTTGGTGGCACCGAGGATGGCTGAATATGCAATTAGAAATGATGAACAACATTCAAACGATTGGAAACTTACCACGACCAGTCTTGACGGCATCACGGCCCTCCCAGACCATGGCGCAGATGGGGCCAGAGTTCATGTCTAGATAAAGTTAGTATTGGTTGTATCGATTGGATTTGGCAGCCATACACTCAATCAGACCAGGGAAGAAGGGCTTGCCAGCGAGATCGGCATCTATAACGGTGTTAGGGCGAATTGATATATCGAACGACTTTTGGGGATGACGCACAGTGCTTCTCGAGGTGCTCCTTGCCGGGGCTGACGAGCTTGATGGCAGCAAGCTTGAAGCTGTAAGAAGTTAATAGCTATAGCAACGAGGATATACAACACTACTAACCCTCGGTTCTCGAAACGAGAGATGATGGGACCAACGAGGCCACGCTATGGGGGCCTTGTTAGCTCTTATCAAGTCAATTGTATAACCGTCGAGGTTTGTTTACCTGGACACCGTCGGGCTTGATAGCGATGAAGCTACAATCAAGTTAGCAAAACATCCAAACAGGCGCATCAACCATGATGGAGTGAAGCTTGATGGCGGGGTAGCTTACGTCTGCTCGGAGGAGGACATTTTGGCGATATTCTTGTCTGGTATGACTTGAGATGTAGGAACAGAGTAAGAGGTAGAGGTAGAGGAGAGATCGACTGGAGGGGAAAGGCTTGAAGGCGGTGAAAAGAGGATATAAAGGGCGAGGAGGGCGAAGAGAAGAGCAAAAAATCGCGGGGCCAGATTTTCCGCACTTCTCCGTCCCTGCTGCTGCTTCCAATTCTTGCCGCTGGCGGCGGGGTCTTCTCGTTGGCGGGGCTCCTCTGCAGCCATGATGAGCTGGCGTTGAGGGGTCTTGGGTGCGAGATCCGGAGAATTCACACGGACACGTGATTTAATTAGTTGTCGAGGACAGATAGAAAAGTACTGAAGAAGAGTAAGGAGAGAATTAGAGAAAAAGACAAATCAAAGATACTATGCGAGTTAGCATAGTTCGAAATAGGACAAGTGTAATCTGAAAAGAACTTAAAAAGTAGCGACACTCCTCTACTTACAAAACTCAAAGCGTGTAAATGAGCTATACCTGCATCAAAAAGAGCTTCTTACAGTGCATCGAACGCAAAAGCTGAGCTCAGAAATCGAGAACTGAAATCTTTGATTAACGGGTCTAAATCTTCTATCGAAGCCTGCCCCGCCATTGTATCCACTCCCCTGCGTCTGAAACCAACCCCAATGCGGAATGGAGTTTCACAGGGGGAGCTTAGGGACAGCTTGACTTGACTTCGACATCATCAAAGCTGAGGTTGTCCCAGCATAAACAACAATAACATTCCCTTCAACCAGCGACGGGACAGAGGATATAGGCCAGGGGACCATATCTTTTGTCTATGTGTTTTCTGAATTTAATTGACCAGTTTACCGTCCATTTATTCACCGTGTTTGAGCTCTGGTTCCTGACCGTCTCAACATCATGAGGTCGAATACGGCGTCGTCCTTTCGCTGGACGGCGCTATTGCTGCTGCTAGGCACCTTGACGTGCCTTTTCCAGTCAGCGAGTAAGTTTTCATGAGTATTCTGACAAACGTCTCTGCTCACAATCTTCCCAGTTGCTGTGAAAGACAAGGACTTCAAGAAATGCGACCAATCTGGCTTCTGCAAACGAAATCGCGCCTATGCCGACAACGCTGTCGCCCAAGGTTCAAATTGGAAAGCTCCATATGAGATCTCGGCCGATTCGACAGTTTTTGAGGATGGAAAATTGCAGGCCGTGGTTGTCAAGACCATCAATAGCCATGGAGAGACCGTCCGTCTCCCCCTCACAATTTCATTCCTCAAGTCTGGTGCCGCCCGAGTCACCATGGACGAAGAGAAGCGACGCAACAAGGATGTAGTTTTGCGAGATGATAGCCCCGTCCGAAAGGAAAGATACAACGAGGCGGACGATTGGGTTCTTGTCGGTGGTTTGGATCTTGACAAGGAGGCACAACTTGCTTTCCAAGATAAGTCTCAGATCAACATCAAGTATGGACGCGAGGCCAAGCAGGAAGCCATCATCAAGTTTTCACCTTTCGAAATCGACTTCCGACGTGATGGCAACTCGCATGTCAAGTTCAACGACCGCGGTTTGCTCAACATGGAACACTGGAGACCCAAGATTGAGAACAAGGAAGGCGAGGAAGCCGCTGAAGATGAGAGTACATGGTGGGACGAATCCTTCGGTGGAAACACTGACACCAAACCCCGAGGACCCGAAAGCGTTGCTTTGGACATCACTTTTCACGGGTATGAGCATGTGTTTGGCATTCCTGAACATACTGGTCCTCTATCACTAAAGCAGACGCGTGGCGGAGACGGCAACTATGACGAGCCTTATCGTATGTACAACGCCGACGTTTTCGAGTACATTCTCGATAGCCCAATGACGCTTTACGGCTCCATTCCCTTCATGCAGGCGCATCGCAAAGGTTCCTCAGTTGGTGTTTTTTGGTTCAACGTTGCCGAGACCTGGGTCGATATTACCAAGGCCAAGAA
>JABCJW010000397.1:0-69878 GCA_013184375.1 Fusarium newnesense
TGGCACGCGGGGAAATTCCGACAAGGTCAAAGGCAAGTAACACTGCTTTAGTAAATATCTAGATGTGACAGAACACATGCGTATATCGAGTGTATGAGACTAACGTGATGCTCTAACCGTTGTAATTCCATGCCTCGGCGAGTCACCTTCCCTGCCATCGTAGCAAGAAACAGAGTGCAGCTTCGCGCTTTCGGATGTGCCGAGCCATCTACAAGGACCTGAACCATAGCTGACGACATCAGTATCTCAGGACTATGCTGTGCATCCCCGACGCAAGCGGTAATGACATGATACGAACTGATTCTCAAGTCATCCCGAGTAGTAACCTAAACATGGGAGCCCGTTGATGACCCTGACAACAGACAGCTACTGGCTCACATTGCTCCAAGTTTCAAACTCTCTTTTGCTAGCAGGATGCCAGGGAAATAGAGTGGGTAAGATTGTATGTGCTCTCGATTCCAACGTCTATCTCCATATCGAGTTGTTGTTGCCGACTCGGCTTGCATAATAAGCTGCGCTAGTCGCATCAAGTTGAAGTCAAGCAGGTCTGCTGCCAAAAGACACTCACCATTCTTGTTATATGCCAAGTAACACTTATCTAAATTTATTATCATCTCGGAGACTTTTATACTGCATTACACTATTACCAAAATGGGCACAGTCAAGGTTCTCATTATTGACCATTACGACTCCTATACCAACAACATTCTGCAACTGCTCCAAGGTACTCAGAAGGGTCATGATGGACAGTCCTATCCTGAGTGGAGTGTATCTATTGTTCGATTCGACCAATTTTCATGGTACGTAGAACAACCAAGATCTCAAGACTTCAACTGTAAGCAAAGACTAACTGTTCATTTTCAGGGATCATTTCAAATCGGAGATTCTTCCTCATCTAGATGCTATCATCTTATCACCAGGACCCGGCACACCACAGCGTGAAGCAGACTTTGGCTTCAACGCTAGGCTTATAAGAGAAGTCAACATTCCCATTTTGGGGATCTGCCTTGGTCATCAAGGCATTGGTACATCGTTTGGCGCCAATATCATTCATACACCAAACATCAAACATGGTCAGATCTGTCAGATTCACCACCGAGCCACAGGTATTCTCAGTGGCCTGCCTCAGAAGTTCGATGGTGTGAGGTATAACAGTCTTGTATTGGACATTGAAGGTACCTTGTCTCCCATATTTAACCTTCACATTGTGTTCTTGCTGACACTCTCCAGATGTTCCACCAGAGCTTCAAGTCACGGCCTGGACATATGACCCAGAAAACCCCTCTAAGAAGGTTCTCATGGGACTTCAGCATCGGGAACGCCCTGTCTTTGGCACGCAATGGCATCCAGAGAGCGTTTGCTCTGCTTACGGGAAGCAGATCTTTTCAAACTTCCGAGATATCGTCTTGGACTTCTGGGTGACTAGCAACCCGAGAAACCAATGGACCAAGCGTCGGGTGCTTGAGAACGCATCGCTGCCAGACCATATTCTCCAGGCAAATGCCGTTGAGCAAACCGACTTGCGCAAGACTGTGGTTGCAGAGGCTGATCCAGCACGACCGGTCTCACCTTATTACGTCAAGTCTGCTAAGGTTGGCAAAGGTCCATCTGCAGAGATTGTGTTCCAGACGTTGTTTCGGGGCAGATCCCTAGACGGCGAGGCGTGGCTTGATAGCGCCAAGGTACGTGCTCCCAATCCAATGGTCAGTCATCTTTCACATTCTGACATGGTTATAGGTCAGAGACTCACACTCTCGCAACTCATATCTATCATGGGCTTCCTTTACACTGAGCTATTCAACAAAGTCGAGACACGTATCTTTCTACCAGCACGGCAAGAACATCAAATCGGAGAGGCTGAGTACTTCCTATTGGTCGTGGCTAGAGAAGTTCCAACAGGAGACCATCGTGGCAAACACCGAAACACTCCCTTCTGAGTCGCTGGATCAGGAGACAGATGTTGGCCAGCCCTTGCTCCAGGTTGGACTCATCGGCTACTTTGGCTATGAGCTCAAGAGAGAATCACTACCTGGTTACCAGTTCACACCACCCGACGAGAAGGATGTCAGCTTGAAGCATAGCGATAGCGAGCTCCTCTTCGCAAACACTGTGCTGCGACTTGATAATTATACTGGAGAGTGGACGCTGTTCAGTTTGATACGTCGAGGTGAAGAGGACCCAATCGGGGATGCTATTGGCGCCTCGAGCAAGATTGGTATCAATGAGGCCGACTTTGACCACTATCTGACTCGTGTTCGTGAGGTATTTGACGCGCCACCGTCACCACCTTATGTTGAAGCGCATCCCTTGCCCAATTTCGTTGCACTCGACAATGAAGCATCTTACTCCAACACCATCTGGGCGGCCAAAGAGGCCATCAAAGAAGGGGAGACCTACGAGCTCACGTTGACAACAAAGTTCAAAGCCAAGAGCCCAGAAGTCGATCCTTACAGCTTATATCTGGACCTCCGGAAACGAAACCCTGCACCGTATTCTGCGTACATCCACTTTGCCGCTCATGATAAGACCATCCTTTCCTCATCTCCAGAACGATTCATCTCCTTTGATAGCAATGGAGTTGCAGAGATGAAGCCAATCAAGGGTACCCTTGCTGTTGACTCTGATCCAGTCGAGGACGAGAGGCGGAAGCATCAACTTGCAACTGATGTCAAAGAGCTAGCCGAGAATCTTATGGTAAGCACAAACCATTCGCTGGAGACGTTCTAAGCTAATTGAGGTAGATCGTTGACCTCATTCGATCCGATCTTCACAACATCTCACCACCAAGCTCCATTTCCGTGCCAAAGCTCTTGCATGTAGAGACCTATCAAACTGTTCATCAGGTATGGCGCCTCTTTCCACGTGTTACTTCACTGCAGCATTACTGACTCTCATGTAGCTTGTCACAACAATACAGTCCCAAGTGGCCCCGTCGGTCGGAGGCACCAAGGTTATCGAGCGCTGTTTCCCGCCTGGTTCCATGACCGGCGCTCCCAAGCTTCGCTCTGTTCAGATCCTAGACTCTCTCGAGGGTCAACGTGAGCGAGGTATTTACTCGGGAAGTATTGGATACATCTGTGCCAGCGGTACCGTCGACCAATCCGTTGTGATCCGCACCATCGTCAAGTCTGGCAATGAACTTGAACTCGGCGCTGGAGGAGCGATCACTTGGCTGAGTGAGGCGGACAAGGAATGGGATGAGGTCATGGTCAAAGCAAATGCTGTCGCTCGTGGTAAGGGAAAGGCGGCTGTACCTGATGTGCCTATCAGTTCCTTGGGGCCATTTGTGGAGGAGGAGGGTCATCTGAGACAGGAGCATACGCTCAGAGCCGCAATTAGCGCGTGATCGGCGCTGTGGTGCCTTTAGGCAATAGCATTCGGAGTCTGGAACTAGTATAAGTGTCAGGCGATATACATCAATCATTCATTCATTAGATACGTTGTTTGAGACAAGATTGAAGCAAAGTACTTGTAGTCATATACATAACATACGCGACATGGCAGTTGATTGAGAATGTCTTGCATAACATTCACTTCTCGCTGTTCATAATGACATCGTCGCAGACAGAATTTCCAGAGGCCAAAAGTAGTGTATGTCATCATGCGATTAAACCATACGATGATGCCAGCTGAGTTAAATGGAGGTGAATGAAATTATTATATTAAAACTGTCATTGATGAATGAAAATGTGAAATCGCAAGCCCAACCTAAATGAGTTCGTGATATGCGCTATCTGACAGGGTTCAAAGTGAGTAGCTTACTCAAGTGAAGATTAAGCAGAGGCTATCTAAAAGAAGTAAAACAGCTTCCAGCCTTTCACCTTGGTGGCCCAAGTAAAGAAGTAGACCAAGGCGAGATTACTGAATGTAAACGCGACAAAGATTCCCCAGCTACCCCATTGTCCACCGAGTTGACCATCTCCAAGGTTGAACTGGTCCAAGAATTGAGTTCCACTGGTCCAACGACATACTTGGCAATAGTCATCACCAGAGGCACCCGGGTTGAGCAGCTGAGCGGAGGTGGAGCGCACCCAGTCTGATGCATAGGAAGAGCAAGTCTCGTTAGCAGGAGCAGTAAATACCGTGAGGTCTGCTGATGAGCACGACACATCGACAGACGAAGTCACGGCCGTCACCATTCCACCCAGAAGGTACGTGAATGGGGACAAGTAGTAGAGCTGTAGATATGTCAGATCAAATGCCAGAGAGTCTCGAAACGGAAATGCTGCAGCTTACCCAGTAACGCCAGAAGACTTGAATCTGGCTGTAGGGGACAATGATGCCGTTGAACCAGTTACAAGTACAGACGATAAAAACGAGAACATTTCCTGCTGCGCCAAGATCTGGGCTGAGAGCCATCATGAAGAGACCAAGGAGGACCTGCATGTGTCAGAGGAGTGCCACTAGCCAAGAAGAGGGAGGGGGTGACCTACTTGGAAGATCTCATATGTCAGAAGGAATAGAAAGATGTAGCCAGCTTGGTCGTTCGGCAAACCGGCTGGAAAGTACCAGATGACAAAGTACAGAACGGTGACCAAGATGGCGCCAGGTATCTCTGAGAGAATGGTTGAAGATACGAAAGCAATCCATCCATATGCATGAGACGGCCCCTCGCGAAACTGCCAGTACAGACTTGCAAAGAAGTAACGTGCCAAAATCACGTTGACAATGGCGTTACAAAGGAACAGGATGAAGAAGACACTGAACATGCTGCAGAATTCATTAGCGATTGCGAAAGACAGTAAAAGTCGAAGCAAAACTTACCGATTCTGTAGATCCTGCGGGCTAGTGCCAATCTGGAAGAAGGTGAAGCCGACAAGGATAGCGCTGATGACATGGACCCAGATCTTGGAGTAGATGTATGGAGGGCTGCGCCACTGGTTGAGCAGCATCCGCTTTGTGAGAAGCAATGTCTGAAGAAACACAGAAGCGTTGTGATCGGACGTAACCTCTTCGCTGGCATCTGGAGAAGGATTCTTAGAAGTATCACTACTAACAGTGATCTCTCGCCCAAGATCAGCGGCCTCTGGGGAGGCAGCCCATGTCGACGCCCAGTTGGAGCCCTTGTCAGAAGTGCGAGCGTTGACACCCGCGCCAACAGTCTCGAGAATGAACTCGCCGGGGTTTGCACCCTCAGGACACGTTGCACCGTTACGAGAAAAGTACGAGAGAGCTTCAGTGACCTTGCCAAAGCTACATCATGGTCAGAACTGTCTTATAGATGTGTTGAGAACGAAGACTTACTAGAGTTGGTTGCCTTCTGAAGACAGAGCCAGCAGATTGTCAAACTGGGAAAAGACCAGGGCAGACGGTTGGTGGATGGTGACAACTATTGCCTGGCCTTGTCGAGCGAGTGTCTTGAGGTAGTGGACGATGCGGGATGCGCCTTGAGAATCCAGGCCAGATGTTGGCTCATCGGCGAACAAGATCTCGGGTCGCGCGGCAAGTTCAACACCAATCTAATTGCGTCAACAGTTAGCTTTGACTTTTGGAATATGGAGAGAGTGTAAAACATACCGTCACTCTCTTGAGTCGCTCAACACCAAGACCGCCACCATCTTCTCCAATCAGAGCATCCTGCACGTCATTAAGGTCAAGTAAGTCCAAGACCTTATCGACATACGCCAGCTTCTCAGCCTTTGAGTAATGCTTCGGCTGTCGGAGAAGGGCAGAGAACTCGAGAGCTTCACGAACAGTTGCAGTTCCATCGTGGAGATCCATCTGTTGCGCAAATCCTAAAGACCATCGTTAGCCACTATTCCAATGAAGTCCGCTTGGGATTGATTCTTACCAACTGTCTTCCTATAGCTCGAGCTGGGAGGCTGATCACCGACAAGAACCTCTCCACCAACGATACTGCCCGCAAAGTTGGTCTGACTCAGAGCCGTGAGCAGTGTCGTTTTGCCTGCTCCGCTGGCGCCGCAAAGAGCAGTGAGCTCTCCCCGCCTGACGTACCCGGAGATGTTCTTGAGAATGTGACTATCGCCAATATCGACGCTAATATTGTTCCATTTGAGGGCAACCTGTCCAATCCGACCTGAAAGAACGCTGGTATGGCCCGATGAGGGGGCAGACTTTTCAACATCAGGTGCGTCAGGGCTTGAAGCCTTGCGGCGCTTCGCAAAGACGAGAGGAGCGCCGCCATTGGGTGCAAAGCTCATGAACTCGCTTCCGAAGATGCCGGCAATGAGATAGGCCAGGCCAAGGGCGATCATGATACCAATGTTTCGCCATCTGTGAGAGTAGGAGAACCCAAAAGACTCGGCATACTGCTGTCCTGGTACACTAGTCTGTCCTGGTAAAGCACCTCTGACAGCGCAAGTCTGATGTCCCGCAACGCCCTGTGCTGGGATGAGGTTATCATGGCACGAGAGATTCAGGTTGCTAAACTCGCTACTAAAGAGCTGATTTATGGTCAGTACATGACATGAAGCGTCCGGTTCGATCATGCACTTACGTTCTCAAATCCGTAAAACATGGGATTGATATGGTGCAGCCATCCGAAAGCTGGACTCATGTCATTGGGAGGGATCAGGAAGCCCGCAAAGAGAAGAAGCACGGTGCAAGAAAATCCACCATACCGGAAACCTAGATGTCGCGGTACCGCGTTAGTGCTGTCACGAACCAAAAGGGCGATGAGATCTTACAGTCATCCAATGTGCCAACAAAGTAGGCAAACATCCTGAGAAGGTTGCTGAAGCAGACCGTCGAAATGAAGAGCGTCAGGTAAAAGAAGAAGAACTTGCCAGCCTCAACCTGAAGCCGTGAAAGAAAGTAAAAGACGAGAGTGAAGATAACATGCTGGAAGGCGATGAGCGGCAGGTCGATAAGGAATCGGGCCAGTGCGACTGCAGCTGGACGTGTCAGGTGGAGGTTGGCTGTAGAATGATTATCAGTAACACAACCTCAAGATATGTAGCGGGCTAAGGTACCTTGTCTCTCTAGTACAGGCCTGTTAGTGTAGGCGTCGAAAAGCTCAGGGAACTGCAACCATCCGTTCAAGATGAGTGCAAAGTACAAGATACCACCACGGGTAAAGGCGCCCTGTGCATTGTTCTCAATGTCAAAGTATACGCTGCCGCAAACAAGGCACAGGATGATGGTCGTGATCCACTTGATGTAGTAAACCCGTCTCTGTCCCTTGACGAGCTGATACTCTCGCCTCAAGCTTTCCGTTACCTGAGCAGGCAGTGATAAGCGATAGGAGTAGGATGGAAGCAGAGCATCTGCCTGGCCCTGCTTCTCTCGATATTCGTCAATCTCACTGACGAGGCGTGCATGGTGGTCTGATCGCTTGAATGCTGCGGCAAGATCGGCGGAAGACTTGATGCCATCGGCTTCCGACCCAGGAACAGCCCTTCTCTCATCAGGGTCTGTGACGGTCGCGAGGAACTCAGCCGTCGTCTGACCAGGGATGGGAATAAATCCAAGGTTCTGGAAATAGCTCCAAGCCTCAGATGTGCTTCCGAAAAAGGCTTCGTGTCCCTCCGCGAGAACAACAACCTTGTCAAAGTTTCGGTATATCTCTTCGCCGGCTTGGTACAGTGTTGCGAGGGTTGTCTTGTGACCGATATCGGTAAAGGCTCTAAGAGCCTTTACGAAGTCCAAGGCTGTTGAAGAGTCGAGGCCACGGGTCGAATTGTCGAAGCATTGGACCGAGGAGCCAGCTGCTAAGACCTCGGCGATGGAAACACTAAAAGGTCGCAAGTCAGACATAATATTCATGATGCGATGGAGGGTCCTCTCTTACCGTTTCCTCTCTCCGCCTGAGACACCGGGAGAGAATGCACCACCGACAGGAGTGTCGAGAGCATGCGACAAGCCGCAGATCTTGGCGATAACATCAACCAAGCTTGCCACAAGCTTAGTGTTGCGAGCATCTGTCGGGAGGGAATTGCGGAGAGCAAACTGAATTGTCTGCCTGACTGTCAAGGACGCAATGTGCCTGTCCTCTTCGGGTAGGTAGATGGTCTCCCTAGCATGGTCGCGCTTGAAAACAGAAGAAGATACATTGGCGTACTCGAGGTCACCGGTAGTTGCAAGGTTAGATCGACTGGCGACAGTGCGGAGGAACGTGGAGCAGCCACTACCCGGGCGTCCCAGGACAAAAAGCATTTCCCCCGGTTTGACAACGCCCGAGAATCCATCGAGGATTGCCTTCCCTTCAGTGACAGACTTTTGAGGGCTGATGCGTGCCAAGACCTGTTCCTTAATAAAGCGAACTTGGTCGGGCCCAAAGGTATTGAGGATGGCTCGAGGCAGAGTCTTGACCTGGACGTGGGTTCCTGATGGGGCTGTTACAGAGAGATGCTTGAAAGATACGCCAATCTGTTTTGGTGTATCATTGCCGCCTATAGCTTGACTCTGAAGAAGCACCCGAATGGCATCGAGACCCTCTGAATCGAGGCCTTTGGGGACCGATACCTCAACCGCAGCATCTTTCTGGGTTTCGAGTACCGACCCTTCGGTAGGCGTAGACATATTCGATACTGCTTGTTAGGTGTCAAGCTGGGCAGTGAGAGCTAGACTAAACAGATTGGAAAACAAATGGTACGATAAGATCAACTGGGAGGGCCTATGAGCCAAGTTCTCAGCAATTCCTCAGTCTCGTCACTACTTTGACCTCAGCAGCGTCGCTGTAAGTCAGGCTGATAGCGATCAGACTGGATTCAGATAGGTGTGATGTTGATTGGTCATTGGCCAGAGTCACGCTAGAGAATAAAGAGAAGAACTCGACTTGGGTGCCTTAAGAGACGTTGGCTCACCCCATTTGCAGCAATTAATCTCCGAGTCTCAATTCATTGCCTGTCTATACAAGAGTATCGCGGCATTGCGCGATCAGGATGTGCACTCAACGGTTGGCAGATCTGCCAAAATTGTCCGACCCCTGTTCGGAGCAAAATGGCAATCTACCCTCTCCCTCGGACTTGGCTGACCATCATCGGAGTTTTTTGACCACGCTCTCAACATTGATTTCTGCGACAATAGGAATTGCGACGCCTTTCTGGCCGGAATTATGGTATTTTCTCTGGTGCTAGAAGATTGCTAGACTACGCGACCCTGCTCTTGGCTTGTTAGTCTTGTGGTTGAAGGCGGTTTTGAAGAAATGTCTGTTGGTTCTGCACTGCTCATTATTCAGCCTCATTATTGCGTGACGCTCTAAAATATGTTAGTGGCATGTCTATTGGTGTGCCACATGGAGTCCCGGGTTGTTGGATACGGGTCTAGTCTAGCAGATACAACAGCCACCATGATAAAGCAATATGGTTAATAACTCGACAACACTCAATAAATAGAGAAGGGACTCACAATAATTATTGCTTTCTCTGTTAAGTTACATCAATCATTGCTACAAGCAAATCAATCAGTATCATTTGAATCTCACAACAAATCTGCAGAATAAACGTTACATACAATGGCAGATGCACTTGGCCCATCCACCCATTGGTGGAATGATGCTGGCTTGAGGAGCCTTTACCTCTGGCTGCCAGTTGTCATCCTCAGTAGTTCATACCAAGGTTTCGATGGCATGATCATGAATGGGTTACAGTTGCTACCCTCGTGGCAGGAAGGTGAGTGTCACTGCGCTCGACTTCCGGATAATTCGTGATGGTGAATTACAAGACACTGACTCCGCGTCCCAATTGCAGAATTCGACCATCCCGTGGGACCCGTTTTGGGCTTACTCAACTCTATCCAAACGGTTGGCGCCATGCTAGCGCTGCCCTTCATTGGTTGGGTTGTCGACAAGGTTGGACGTCGCAAGTCCATTGCCTTTGGTGCCGCTTGGACTTTGCTTGGTGCGATCCTTCAAGCAACTTCCAAGCACATCGCCCAGTTTGTCATTTCCCGCTTCATCATCGGTTTTGGCCTCGCTTTCACCGTTGTTGGTGCCCCACTGCTCCTCGCCGAGCTGGCTCTTCCGAAGCACCGTGGAACCATCTTGTCCTACTTTCCTACCGCATGGTATACTGGAGCCATCATCGCAGCCTGGACAACCTATGGTACTCAGTTCATCCAGGACTCCCGCTCTTGGCGTATTCCCAGTGGTCTTCAAGCTGTCCCTGCTGTCATTCAAATCACACTTCTCTGGTTTATCCCTGAAAGTCCTCGTTGGCTCATCTCCAAGGGTAACGGCGCAGCAGCCCGTGACTTCCTGGTAAAGCATCATGCCAATGGTGATGAGAACAGTCCCATTGTGGAGATCGAATACACACAGATAAAGGAAGCCATCCTCAAAGATACGCAGGTTAAGGAGCAGGGGAGCTATCTCGATCTTATCCGAACGAAGCCGGCCAGGCGAAGACTTGTCATTATTACGTTCTGTGGTCTGTTCCTCGAGGTGAGAACATTGAGATGAAACTTCCAAGAGAGCCTCTGCTAATATTCTGTCCAGATCTCTGGTAACGGCCTCGTTCAATACTATCTCCATTCCGTCCTGAACAGCATTGGAATCACCAAGACCATTGATCAAACTACAGTGAACGGCTGCTTGTCTATCTACAACTTTGTCTTGGCCGTTGGTGCTTCTTTCTTGGTTGATAAAATTGGTCGTCGCAAGCTCTTCATCATCTCTACTGCCGGAATGTTCTTTGCCTTCATTTTGTGGACTACGTTCGCAGCGTGTGAGTACTTATCATAACGACATTCCAGTTTGACCCTAGCGTGCTAATTCGCTCGATGCAGTATACACCGAACATGGCACACGGAATTACGCGATTGGTGTCATCGTCTCCATCTTCCTTAGCAATGGCGCTTATGACCTGGGATGGACTCCCCTCTGGGCTTATCCGGCCGAGCTTCTTCCCTACGAGGTGCGAGCCCGTGGAGTTGCCTACATGACGGGTATCATGCACGCCGCAGGATTCTTTTCTTCTTTCGTGAACCCAATTGGTCTGCAGAATGCTGGATGGAAGTACTACATTGCGTATATCGTCTACACGTTTCTGGAGGTAAGTTTGTCCTGTTACCTTTGCTAAAGTGGTTGAACTAAGCTGACTGATTGTTTTTAACAGTTTCTTGCCGTCTGGTACTTCTTCGTTGAGACCAAGGGATATACCCTTGAGGAGATCGATACTATATTCGAGACACCTGGCCTTACTTGGAAGCAGAGAAGGAATCTCAAGGCCCCGAGCCTTGTTCGGGAGTCTAGCTCCATTGAGGAAAGTGGGGAAACTCCTCGCAAGTCCGATGTTGCAGTTTCAAAGGTAGAGCTGTAAAGGCTCCAGTGGGATGTGTTGTTTCGGTGTCACACTATCCACAGTTTTGCCATGATTGCAACCCAGGCCCTTGGAAGGTGGGATCGTATGAAGAGGTAGTTTAATTTATCGGGTAAAGCCCCGAGTTTGAGCTGTATATCACACATGTGTTCATTCCTGTTGCTTGATGGATGCCCGTGACATGTTCGAGTCGCTTGGGGTTTAGTTACCGAGAATTATGGACATGAGTGGAACAACAGGAGGGGCCGTCACTTAGAAAATCATGAATTTCGTCGTCAAGCTCCATTAAATAATGTCGCTTCAAGGCTTGAGCCCAAAGTTTTCCAGGAGACCATCCCCAACCCAGTGACAACAGTCATCTATTCCTTTCGTAAGCGCCATCATGATAACCCCAAGTTCATCCATATCTTCCGGTTTTGCAGCGGCCATGTCAGAATCCCAGTGAGCAAAGCGTATAGGCAATGAAGGGTATTTAGCAGCGGCCGACTCCCACTCAAATCGCGACGTAGCGCACCAAAGAGCCCTTTGACCAAAAAATGACAACGCTGGAAACTCATGGTGAGCATCGTCCCAGCCATTCCTGAGAAACGAATACAGCCCATGCAAGCAGTGTCCTGTTATGACAGTGCGTCTCACACTCTCAGCAAGACTCCAAGTCTCCCAAGCATCAGAACCTGGTGTTCTAAGTTGACTGCTCATGATCTGTGTCGAGTCTTCAACACTCTTCATGCGCTGTTGCAAGCGCCGAATGCTGTTGACAAAGAAGGTCTCCACATTCTCAGCATTTGCTCTTTGCCGAACATCTCCATCCAGTAAGCGAATTATTTGTAGTAGAATGAACGCCTGAACCGAAGACAATAAATCGATGTCGGAATCGGCTAGTTGTATGACATCAATCAACTCATCAGCATATTGCTGAATAGTACTATAGACCAGCTGTTGATTCGTCTCAGACTTTCTTTCATAAAGAGCAGAAACGGCCAATATTCTTGTAAGTGGCTTGGGGAGATACTTTTCGACTACTCTTCTATGAATGAACGGAACCTGACCGTGAAGAACCAACTGCTTGGGATACGACTTGAACCGCTCAATGGTGTATACAATACGACGCTGGTATTTTTCGCCTGCCAAAACACTCCTCTCAGCCGTGTCATTCGTATTCAACAAGTCAGGCACCAAGAAGTCATTGAGATTTGTCATTGCTTCCTGCCAGTCCAAGTCATAATCTGGGAAGGGCGGCAAGGCGAGGTTATCAGCATGAAAGGTTATATCAGTTGCAATACCCGCATTTTGTAACTCTGTTTGAGACTTGTTCACCGTGATTCTTGCGGTTTCTTGAGGAAGGGCTTTTGAGCTTTGAGCCAGGGTTCGTCGTGTAGAGGGATGTGGATACAGGCATTCAAGTGATCGGACACGACAACGATAACATTTCGGAACGGCCATGTCGCATCGTCTTTTTGACTTGATGCATGCGGCGCATGCTTGGCGATAAGGAGGGGGCATGGAACAGAAAATTAGGCGCTGTCTTCTGACTAAAGTCACAGCTTATGATGATGAGGGGAAGTTTATGTGAGGGCATCTGGAGTTCCGCACTCTGGGGCTCTCTAATTGGTCCCGCTCATTTTTGGCTTCCGCTGCTCAATTGGTGGGTCTTCCGCAAGCTCCTCTTCCTTCCCGCCAGCCAATCAGTAAATTGATTTGATGGTAACTTGTGAACCCGTACACAATTCAAGTTTATATATCAACTTATTGATATATTTAAATAAAATTAAGAATTGTCCTTCAGAAACTATCTGTACATTATTAAACATGTATCATTAAAAAAGACAGTAACTTGGCCCAACTTCACTAAGTATATAATCTTATCAGGTGATTAAGATAAAGTCGGAAGCAGACCTGGCGGAAGTAAGCTCCGCAGCGGGACAAGGTAATCACTCTCGTCTTCACATTAGAAATCAATGACTTCTTTTTACTATTTGATTTGGTTTATCCTTCTAGATCTCTGGGTATAAATATGAACTGGTGCTCCTGTTGCCGGTATCCTGACAAACATTTCTATATCACATTTCCAACACTCAATATCACCATCGCCATGGCTACTTTCAAGCTAGACTTTGTTCCAACATACCACCATGACACCTACGACAGGATCTCTGAAACGAATCCCGACCTATCCTGCGAGGGAAAAGTCGTCTTTATTACAGGCGGAGGTCGAGGAATAGGTCGTGAGATCTCAAAGGCCTTTGCCGTCGCTAGAGCCAAAGGCATTTTCATTATTGGAAGGACTAGTACAGAGTTACTCAGTGCTGTAGAGGAGATCAAGAATCTCTCTACTGGCACTCCAGTATCAGTTCATCATGCCGAAGCCGATATCACAGACAGAGAGGCTGTTGCATCTGCCTTTAAGCAGGCTATTGCAGCCTTCGGCCACATTGATATCCTCATCCAGAACGCAGGATATCTAGATGCCCATCGCTCTGTGCTCGACTCTGATCTCGATGACTACTGGAGAACCTTCGAAATTAATGTCAAAGGAGGCCTCCTTGTAACCCACCAGTTCCTAAAGCAAAGTCAGCCCGGTGACACGATTATCAATATTGGATCTGGAGCTGGACATCTGCCCCCCATCCCCGGCTACTCTGCGTATTCTTCATCAAAACTTGCATTCGCAAAGATTATAGAATATGTCCAGCAGGAGAACCCTCATCTTCGTGTTTTCAACATCAATCCCGGTGCCATCGCCACAGAGATGCAGAAGAAGTCCGGTGATATCGCTGCAGTGGACAACATTCGTAAGTGTACTATTCCCGTATTATTAAGTTCTTGGGCTAACATTTTTAGGGCTCCCGGCGTCATACTGTGTCTGGCTAGCTGCTTCGAAAGAGGCTGAGGATTTGAAAGGCAGATTTCTTTGGACCAATTGGGACGTCACGGAGCTGTTGCAGCGGAAGGATGAAATCAAGAAGAACAATCTTTTGACTCATGGCCTTGCTGGCCTATAAGTGAAAAGTCTTTTCGGCCTCACGAACATACTTAAATATATCACTATAAGCCTTCAATTTATCCTAGCAATACTATGCCCTGGGGACTATTAATCCTCTCTCTGCGGCAAAACTGCTGCTGCTGTATCTTCCATCGTCTCCATCGCATGCGCTCTCTCTTTGAGTGCCTCAGCAACAGCAGGCCTTGCAATCATTTCTTGATGCCACTTGAACCACTCAGGATAGTTTTCTTCGGGCTTGAGCTCTTCGTCTGGAAATAAGGCAGTTAAGAGCAGCACGTTCCAGGGGACAAATGATAGGTCCCCATAGGTGCATCGATCTCCAACAAGCCAGACCGGGTTGTCATTGCTCAACTTCAACTCTTGTCGCCGCTTTCGTAAATGGTCATTGATTACTTTCATAATGCGCTTGCTCTGCTCGCCATATCTCGAAATCGCCGTCTCCACGTTTCTCTTCTGATGAAAATAGGTGAACCACATCTTCTGACCAAACATTGGGCCCTGCCCACTCATTTGTACCATGAGCCAGCTGTTTGTTGCCCATTTATCTTGAAGGTTATCTGCCGGATAACTGAGCAAATGTTTGTTGTCATACTGGTCGATGAGATACTGAATAATCGCTCCAGACTCGAAAAGGGTGACGTTGGTGTTGGGGTCGATCATGGCAGGTAAACGACCGTTTGGGTTGAGGTTGAGGTAGGGTTCCTTGTAGATCTCAGAGTAAGGTATCCAGACAAACTCCCATGGTAAGCTCAATTCCTTCAAGACGATAACAACTTTCCAGGGGTTCGGGCCAGTGCCAGGAGGTCCATGGTAAATTTTGATACTCTGCATTTTCTTAATCAAAGCTTTAAAGGTGTCAAAAGACTAAGAGTAGTATAAAGGTACTTGATCTAATGAATGAAGTGTGAATTGAGTCTGACTATGAGCTCTTTTAACAGATAATACATAGTTATAGCAGTCTTGCATTTGTAAGCCGGTCAAATTCACTGTTTCCCTTTTATGTATCAATTTGTAATCAAAGGATATTACGGAATTTTAAAATTAAATCCGAAACTGCATTTAGCATCAATACGTCAAGCTACTGGCTGAGGAACACAAGGACATTCTGTAAAGTAATCATTCCTAGGGTAAGTTTGATGCCAGGATGCTAGACCCATGTAAGAACATTAACTCCACATAAGACCCACTATTATTCCTTATTCCTTTCCTGTTCGGCCAATGGTTAGTTCCTAAATACGAGATGAGGAAGGTGTATTTATGCATCACTGATGACATCTTGATTTTAGTTATGCTTTCGTAATGTCCTACCTATATTATTTTTCCTAATCTTTTACTCCTAGCTACAGCGCAGCGTTACAGTATGGCTCCAGCAAGCATGCAAGAGAGTGGCGGAATAGTTCCAGTGATGAAATCAAGAAGCGGAATCTTTTAACTCATGGCCTTGTAGGCCTATAAGTATGTTAAGCATCAGCGCAACACTATAGATATGTAGTGCTTCGAACTAAACTTCTGTACCTACCTACTTATCCTAGAGCTGCTGTGTTATTAAATAAATTACTAACTATAATCTTTTGTGTTGTTTTCTAATTCTTTACAACTAACTCACAGCAAGCAACACCCTAAATTCCCTTTCTTCAATCTCCTCCTACTATATAAGTTGTGATTTTATTTGGTTTATAAATAGCATAACACAGCGCTCTCAGACACCATAGATGACTCAAGTCATAACCATCAAGGCCTTTTCCTCATGATTTCGGTGGCAGCGGCGAGACAGGCCACTCGTACTCTCTTTTAAAGAGTGATTTAAAACTCCACTCACCACAGCCAATCTCCTTTACCTCTTCCCTTTCCAAACCAGGAAGAATGATCTCGACCACAGTGTTTGGTGGAACCGTAGCTTTGATAGCAAATTCTTCATGATCTCCGTCAAGAACCCTTGTTTCCCACTCAAAAGAAATAGTGCCCTGGGGAGAAACATGTGACGCAGCAGCTTGAGAAAAGGTAGCGCCAATAGCCGGGGAAATACGAACTCTCCTCCATCCAGGTTCAAGTCTCTGCAGCCCGGCAACTCGTTCATACATGAATTTCGCTATAGCTCCAAAGGCATAGTGGTTAAATGAGGTCATCTCTCCCGGGTTGATAGACCCGTCAGGCAACATGCTGTCCCACCTCTCCCAGACTGTGGTTGCACCTATAGTTACCGGGTATAGCCATGATGGGCAGCCTGTCTCAAGCAACATCGCGTATGCGACTTGGATATGACCGGTAGAAGCAAGGGCTTCGCAAAGGAATGGCGTGGCGGCAAATCCTGTGCCGACTTTGAACTCGTTCTTGCGCACGAGCTCTACAAGACGATCTCCAGCTCGTACTCTTTGCTCTGGGTCGAGGAGGTCGAGACAGATAGCTAGTGCATATGCAGCCTGTGAATCTGAAGTAAGACGTCCTCGAGGTGTGACGTATTCTTGCTGGAACTCGATTCGTGTTGCCTGGTAGTCCTCTTTGAATCTCTGTTGTTCAGCCTTCCGTCCCAGAACGCCACATATCTTGCTCATGAGATCTAGACTTTGTAGCAAGAACATGTTAGACACCATTTTGGCGTCTGTTGCGCCTTTCCATGGCTGATCCGGCGGCGCTGCTGGGTCAAGCCAGTCCTATTCAATCATTAGTATTACAGACTACGAGATGTCTTTCTGTAGTACTTACCCCGAGTTGAAAGGGTTTAGGATCCCATAATCCAGACTCCATTCGAGGAAGCACTCTCATCCACTTCATCATGCTGTCATACTGCTGAACCAAGATGCTCTTATCTCCACTCTCCTGATAAAGAACCCATGGTGCTATGATCGTGACGTCGTGCCAAATGGCGCATGGCACTCTTCTACACCAGATGGGATCCGGAAGAGTAGCATTTGGACTAACCATTGGGGGAACACCACCAAGCACGTCTTGATCATGGGCAAGATCGATCAGCCAGTTCTTCAATATGCCAAAGCAGTCATAGATGAGACATGCTGTAGGGCCAAAGAGCGACAGATCTCCAGTCCAGCCCAGTCGTTCATCTCTCTGAGGGCAGTCAGTTGGTACCGATAGGAAATTTCCTCTCATACCCCAGACGATGTTCCGATATAATTTATTCAGTAGCGGATCCGAGCATGAGAAGTGACCAGCGGGTTTCATGTCAGTATGACACACGACAGCTTCGACACGAGATAAATCAAAGGGACCCGGCCAATTGTCAATCTGAGCGTATCGAAATCCATGAAAAGTGAATCTTGGTTCCCAAAATAGCTCTTTCTGTGAATCCTTTAGGGTGATCTCATCCTTCGCTTGGCATATTCTCAAAGGTCGAATACCAAGCTCTTCGCTCTCCATGACTTCAGCATGTTGAAGGGTAATCTTGTGTCCATTGGATCCTTTGATGCCCGATAGACGCAAATATCCAACGAGATTCTGACCGAAGTCAAGGATTCTTTTCCCACTCGGTGTCGTGATCTCTTTAACAGGATTTATGGTTTCGATCCGACGCACTGGTTCTGCAAAGCCTGCCACTAGCTGTGTAGGTTCAGGTGGGAATATCAGTGTTTTTGCCTCTTCCCAACCTTTCAGACTTTCTTGATCCGTCACCGATGACCAGTTTGGCACCTCCATCATCATGTCATACTTTTCGCCGTCATATATCTCCGCCAGGCGAGTTGGGCCTTGTACAACCTTCCAGGAACCATCGCTCTCTATTCTGCAAGTTTTCCCATCAGCATAAGTGACTTCCAATTGCGCAAGAAGGGCAGTATGAGGGCCCCATATGTTTCTGTGTCCGCCTCCAAACCCGATACGGCCGCAGAACCAACCCTCTGCAACTCTAATTCCGATACAGTTCGAACCCTTAACCAGGTGCGAGATAACATCACAAGTCTGATACTGGAGTCGCCCATCATAGGATGTCCACCCCGGAGCGAGGAAATAATCGCCCACGCGTTGCCCATTGATCTCAGCTTCATAGACTCCTTGAGCGGTGATATAGAGTCGCGCTTTGACAGGCGAGTCGTGAAGAACAAATTGCCTGCGGAACAAGTCTTCAGGGCTAGCCTCTGCCATTTCAGAAGCCCACGGGGCGGTGATGCGTCCGCAGGTCCAATCTGACCGATGCAATAGCCCAACTTCAAGATGGGCAGGCTCACTCCAGGGACTCTTTTCCTCCTGCTCGTCCCAGACTCGAACACGAATTGATACATGCTCACGAGACTGGAGAGGCTCTTTGAACGGCCATGGAGTCAGGATATTCTCCTGGGACTGTTGACTTGCAGTAAGTACGTCTTGGATCTCTAGGCTAGGACCGTACTTGGTCAACTCGATCTCGTATCCATTTTGAGTGCCGCGAGTGTCGTGTTGTGAGATCTTCCAAGACACTCGGGGCGTAGAGTCTTGAACTCCAAGAGTATTAGGAGGGTGATAATGCTCGAAACGAACATCAGTCACTGGCAACATCTTGGACAGCTGTGAATGTCTTCAAGCAAATTACTGTCTTCCGCATACGAAGTTGACGAATATAATCTGTGTCGCTGTAGTTTATCCCGGGAGCGAATTGGTGGTGAGGCAGAACAGTCTTAGAACATGTCACCTTTACATCCATCTGCACTCATTATCCAGCATCGTCGGGAAACCCATCGTAAAACTCCACCTCTTAACTAGAGCGACCGTGATCACGAGTGAACCTTTTGTATCCACTATAACTGATCATTGATCCATAGAGTACTCTACACACGGGCCAATGAGGGCTTAAGCGGTACGCGGCTTCGCTTATAACCTCGGATACTCTCCCCCGCACGTCATGCTGACTAGTTCACGGGCCTGTCAACCTTCAGATATTCCGACAGCATTTCCGACGTTGAATGTTTGTTGTCAGCTTGGCTTAGCTCTCAACACTGTTCTGTCAACACCACACTGCCCCCTATGTTTCTTATTCCCCACGGGGATGAGGAAAATCTGGGGAAGCATCGCGCTGCTAGGACCTGGGATTTGCTCCAGGTTCGCCTTAGGGTCCAATGATCCAAGGTCTTGGCGTTGTAGTGCTTCCCCTGATTGTCTGCAAAAAGATACCATATCATCTAAGACACTGATCCATGTCTAGTTTTTTTAATCTTCAACCTGCTTCGATGTCGGAGAAATGATCAAAACACCAATTATTGCGATGATCGTCTTTGGCTTAGGCGCTCCTTGCGGTTAGACTACTCCGACAGTTACCCGCCCAATATCGAAGCATATCGTCGCCCACTGTAGATGCACATGAAGAATACTCGTAAATCAGATATTATCCGAGGATGCAAAATTGGCCGAGCATTTAGCCAAGCCAGCGACTATAAAGTCGGTGGCTCAGAAGCCATTTCTGCAGTTGGTACAAGTCAATAAAGGTTCACTTCGGCTCGCATTGGTCGCACTCAACACTTTCAAGACATGCCGATCTTTCCCATCTCCCTCATGGCATTGGGTGCCACCCTGTTGGCATCCACTGTTTCAGGACAATACTCGCCTCATTTTCCAGAACCCCCCAACCCGGAGCCCATCGAGGTTGTCGAGCTCCCCTTGCCTCCTGTTGTTCCAAGCAATGCTACAGGTGCTTGTACCCCCAAGATCAATCCTCGTGGTACCGGTTGCATCGGTGTAGATACTGGAGGAGAGCAAGATTTCCAATCAGGAGACTTCACGCCCGATGGGAAGCACATCGTGGCCAATGTTGTTTTCATTGGTGCCCCGGCAGCTCCAGACCCAGCTAGCATCTACGATGGTGAACAGCTTATCCTTATTACCACGGATGGTACCAACTTCTCCAACGGTGATCCGTGGAAGTGTATCACCTGCGGTGTTCCCTCAAAGAATGCTCCCTGGCTCGATCCCCAGAGAGACTATCCTCACGTCTTTCGAAGCGGTGATAAGGCACTGTGGGGTCATAATATTGTCTCCTGTGGTGGAAGGCCGTTGGCTAGTGATGGCTGTACTCCGAACAACACTCACATCTATCCCATTCACTGGACTGTGACCGCCGATGGGACTGGGAAAGGTGGCTCTCCTCGAGAGATGCGCCTTCACCCCGACGATGAACACATGGGCTGGAGCTCCTTTACTAATACTGGAGGCCAGTATACTTACTTTGGCCGCCTAGAGTTCAACGCCGATCCCAAGGTCGGGGAACCTCTTGTTCCTCGATACGACTTGGTTGATGTGAACATTCTCGTCGACAAAAATGGCAAGCCACCCATGTACGTCGAAGGCGACAACCTGATCGTCAACCACGATGCAATCACGCCTGGTGAACTTCGTGGTTTCAGCGGCTCGGGTGATGAGATTCTCTACATCGGATCTCCCGTAGAAGCCAACAATATCGATATCATGGCCGTCCACCTCACCACTGGGGCTATCCGTCGTCTCACCAGTCATCCCGACTATACTGACCCAATTACCATGTCTCACGATAATCAATGGATCGTCGCTATGGATACGCGTGTTGTAGGTCGCCAGATGTTCATGTCCGGTATGAGATGGATCCCTCCTATCATCGATTACCTCGTTGTTGCCGTCGCTTCGTCAACGCGCAATAACGGACCGCGAAGATTCTTCCAACCAATCCTGATTAGCCACAACGGAGATAGTGGAAATTATTTCGGTCAGCAGGTCAATGCGGACGGCGACGGAAGCGATGGAAGCGTCAATGATCCCAACTGGAATGGCAGAGCTGATCCAGCCATTTCTCCTGACAGCACCATGATTGCATACTGGCAAGCTCTTGTTGTTTCTCCCTCTTGCGGCGGTGCCAATCCTCTTCCATGCCCAGTTTCTACTGCCCAAGGAGGTCGCAATTACCGCGTCATGCTTGCTCGTCGTACCTCCCTGAAGCCTTCTAAGTCAGCACCTGTCTTCAAAGCTCCCGATTTTATCCCTTGGGCGAAACCATTTCCCGCTGGTAGTACAACGCCAAAGCAGTATGAGATCCCAGCTGGCAACTATACACTAGAGGGTCAGCTGTCAGGCGTTGCCGAGGTTGCCTTCATTGAAGACCCCGACACTGGCGCCATCCAAACTATCTCGGTTTCATATAGCAACTATTCCGATCACGCAGGCTACATCATTGACGGATATGAGAAGGTTTCCAAGTGGAAGTTACTTCCCAACGTTTGGAAAGACCGGGTGGAATGGTTCTCCAATATCACGCAAACTGGAGTGGTGGAAGGTACTAAAGTCACAAGTCAAGACGGGTTTGAACTAGAGATAGATGTCTCGGTTAACATCATGGAGACGAACGGGACATTGACAACGGTGCTTGATGGAATCGAATACGTGCAACCTGCTGCTGGAACCTAGGTTGAATAGAGTCACTTCTTCTACCCAGACAATAAACGAGCCTTAGTTCAGGCAGTATCAAATATCCAAGAGATCTCTCAGCGGGTCAAACTCTTCCAGCGCGTGATGGCCATACGTCCAAATTGCATCCCTATCGTTGATGTCCTGGGTAAACCCCAATAGAAATCGAAGCATCCAAGCGTCTAAGCGAAAGGAGTCGTCCTTGCTCCGAAGACAGGCATTATGGAAATGCTGTAGCCGACTGATCGACATATGGTTCATAGGCCAATAGTTGTTCATTGATGAAATCATCTCAAAATTTCTTTCCAACCGTGTCTTGGCAGCGAGGATCTCGTCGTCGTCAATCCCGAAGAGAAGCGTATGGATCTGAACTGTAGAAGCCAGACATAGAATATGACCAGCGAGAGGATACAAAACAGCCGTATCTGGTCGCCGTTTCGCTTTATAGATAATATCGCACAGGTTTGTTGCGTGCTGTTTACATCGCTGGGCAAATCCTTGTGTAGCATTGCCGTCTTGGTCCTGTTCTTGAGCAGATTGAAGGTGCTGGTAGAATAAGAGTTGACCAGCGTGATTATAATTGATATGCAGTGTTATAAAAATAGCACTGAAGCCCTCATCAGCCCAGTATATGACATTTTCCTCGGAATAACGAAGTCTTTGAGGTAGGCTGTCGGCCCACTCATCAAGGGCATGTCGAAGTTGATGGTCGAACTCTACACTCATCGGATTATCCTCCTGTTCATCCAGTACTCGTGAGTTGAGGTATACAACGATGTCGTAAAGTAGGAGGTTGAGCCGGATCATCTGGGCGACCAAAGATTGAGGATCGAAGTTGCAAGTAGGCGAAGCGCAAAGCAACGATTCAGACGGCGTCGCTGGGATGTCATAACTCAATGAGGCAAACTGGCGCTCATCCATGGGTAACGGGATGGTGTTTCGTGGTTTTATAAACCTCGGGAGAGATTGAGTTGCGCTTGACCATGTCTCGGTTGTAATGAGAGACCACCATACTAGACACTAGAGTAAGCATCCGACTTTGCGCTCGGAGTAGGCCCAAGTTACCTCGCCTGTTGATTTCTTGATCCAGCAGAGACTCTGCTGGTAAATTTGGAAGGTCCAACAGCATGGCCATACGAGAAGCAATTGCTTGATATACCGACTCGGTCCTAGAATCTCCCTCAACGGAGGCATTCGCAGCGAGCAACATGCAAGCTTGGATACTAATCAATGAAGTATCCTCCAGGTCGAGCAATCTCTTACATTCATCACGATATGGCCGTCCCCTGTCCCATGGCGTAATCGACGCAAAGACGGGATGTGTCGAGTATCGCGCCGACAGACCTGCGACACCAAAGAACAGAATCTTTGGGATAGAAGAGTCTTTTACCTGAGCTATGAACGTTGCGCGGTGGAAAATATTATGAAACGTGATGTGCATGTATCGAAAATAGAGACTCGCCAACTCCTCGGCCAGAGCAGCGTCAGGCACAACCAGTGACGAGACACGACGAGGTCGGCCATCTTCTGCCTGGTTTCCAAGAGCCTCGTAGTGTTTTTCCGAAGTGTCGGGAACAGGGTCGTCCGTGACTCCAACACAATCGAGGCCTCTCCTGACACAGAAATTGCAACTTAGCCCTGGACGAGATCGGTCGCACTTTTTCCGCCGATCACTAGAGGGTTCAATGTCAGATTCGATTCCGAAATGAATGAGGAGCAATACGTACCGGCATGCTACACACGCTGATAACGGTCTCATTGAGATAACATCAATCCGTCATTTGCTGTAGTGCAAGGAGATGAGTAGTTGCCCCGGTGCGGTTTTACTCCATTGAGGGGCCAACCCCACAGTATCATGAGACGAGCCAAGAGACTTGGTGTCCACTGTAATCCGACGAGTTTTCCGACGGAAACTTGGAGAAAATGGTGCACTACCCTAGCGACTTGATGTGGGCCAGTACCTTAGTAGTACCATTTCAAATTCCGCTAGGTTCTCCGACGTGGGACTCTACCTACTCTATGGCATCCAACGCTTAATCAATAATTGCCACAATAGATATACATTAGTCAAGGGAGGTTGTGTCCCAATTTGCTTGTACAAGAGAGAGCACTGGCTTTCTACTAGCATTTTAGGAGCGGGGCTTGTAGACGTGTGTACAAGCCATTTAAGACAAAGACCAATTGGCTTAGGGCTGTCTAAAATTGCCCCCTAGTCAACTTCATTTCCTCGCACGTATTCGTTACCTTCTCACCCATCATCCATTCACAATGTCCAAGGAGGCTTCTATGTTCCAGGCTGGTGACTTGGTCACCAGCTCAGGTACAACCGACGATTTGACCGTCCAAGAGCTCCCACTACCCAAAGACTTCCGATGGGGCACTGCCACTGCAGCGTATCAAGTCGAAGGTGGTGCGAACCAGGAAGGAAAAGGTCGATCCATCTGGGATACCTACACACATCTAGAGCCCTCACGAACCAACAATGGGGAAACTGGTGATGTAGCATGCGACCACTACAATCGAGTCCCTGAGGACATCGACCTCATGAAGGCGTGCGGCGTCGACGTTTATCGCTTCTCCCTGTCCTGGACACGCATCATTCCACTCGGGGGCCGCGACGATCCGATAAATGAGAAAGGAATAGCTTTCTACAACGGTCTCATCGACCGGTTGTTGGAACGCGGGATAGAGCCCGTGGTAACACTGTATCATTGGGATGCGCCGCAGGCTCTTTACGATCGTTACAAGGCTTTTCTCAACACCGAGGAGTTCACAGCCGATTTTTGCAACTACGCACGACTATGCTTTAAGCACTTCGGTGATCGTGTTAAGAAGTGGATCACGTTCAACGAGCCGTACATCATCTCCATCTTTGGTCATGTCAACGGGACACTTGCCCCAGGACATCGTGCAGAAGACGGTTTCGACACAAAGAACGAACCATGGCGCGTCGGCCATACGCTGATTATCTCGCATGCTGTTGCTGTCCAGCTCTACGTGAAGGACTTCCAGCCTGTGCAAGAGGGCGAGATCTCCATCGTGCTGAACAGTCATTTCTACGAGCCATACTCCAATACACAGGCCGACATCGATGCTGCGCAACGAAGACTAGAGTTCTATGTTGG
Source organism: Fusarium newnesense (assembly GCA_013184375.1). Classification (NCBI taxonomy): domain Eukaryota; kingdom Fungi; phylum Ascomycota; class Sordariomycetes; order Hypocreales; family Nectriaceae; genus Fusarium; species Fusarium newnesense. Next base: position 24,699 of record JABCJW010000397.1, read on the forward strand.
GTGGTTTGGCGATCCCATCTTCCTCGGCCAAGATTATCCCGTCTCGATGCGAAACTATCTGGGCGATAGGCTACCCCATTTTAGTATTGCCGAGCGCGAGCTTGTCCGCGAGACAGCGCCTCTCAATACCTTCTATGGTATGAACCACTACTCGACGAAATTCGCCCGTGCGCTCCCCGATCCACCCTCCGAAGACGATTGGACAGGCAACATCGAGGAGGGAGCTGTGAATGGGGCCGGTCAGGAAATAGGACCTGTTTCTCAGTTTGGATGGCTTCGGGTCGCGCCCAATGGCTTCCGCAAGTTGTTGAACTGGGTGTGGAATCGATACCATCTACCTATTATCGTCACGGAGAACGGATGCCCTTGCCCTGGAGAGCAAGATGTCAAGGTAGCGATTAACGACAAGTTTCGTGAGAGGTACTTCGGTCTATACCTGGATGCGATATCGCGAGCTATATACGACGATGGCATTCCCGTCAAGGGCTACTATGTGTGGACTCTCATGGATAATTTTGGTATGCCTCTCTTTTTGTCAATTACTTATGCGATACACTAACATATCATAGAATGGTCAGCTGGATATCAGCCAAAGTTCGGTATTGTTCACGTCGACTTCGAAAACGGCTTGACACGGACGCCCAAAAACTCAGCAACGTACCTACGAGAGACTTTCCACCGAAGAAGACAGGGCTGCAAGAATTAAGATAGATATGCTTGCATATATAGACTCCTTGATAATAGACCAGAGTAGAAATACAAATGCAATCAGGCTATCCTGAACTCATCAACGAGGCCTTGCTCGTGGATTTATGGTGCTTCATTTGCAGTTAATACATGTCATACTCTCACCAACAAGCGTGTTATTGTCGGAAGACTACGTTCCCTGCACAGTGAAGAACTGTCGTAAAGCTCTCTCTTGTCCCTTGCTTTCTGCAGATACCGAGGTGATCAACAATTGTGATGACAATTGCGGCTGAAGTCAACTGTAGCGCCGCAACAGTCCATAATCCACATCTTCGGGTTCGGGGTAGTATTACCTCGAGCCTTGCCGAATCGACCTTTTGTGGCATTCAAAACGACATGGTTGTATTCATATGCTACCCCAAAGGCCACGAGGAAAACTCGTCGGGATTCGATTCAGTCCAGACATTCGTTTCACAAGACTTGTCAAGTTAGATCGCGTGATGTTCTGAGCTAACTTAGCCACTATTCCCGAGCCATCAACTCAATTCAAAAACATCCAGCCAATCGCTTTCATGCAAAACCCTCAAAGTGGTCAGATTCGGCCAACACATGCACTTAACAAGCCGTCGGAAAACTTTGTCGGAAAACTCGTCGGGCATGCAGCATCGTGGGGTCGTGGAAACTGTCCAATTAGTGGCCCTGATAATGTACCCCAGACGACGAGACTGCGGGGTATAAGTGCGCTAAGCTTTGGATACGCGGATTCTCGCTTGTTAGTCTCTTTGACCCCGTGGGGAGCGAGGGTTGAGGCTCGGGGCACGTACCGCGACTACACAGCAATGTATTCTTATATGAGATGGCCTCAAGTACGGCCATCAAATCAGGTCTGGATCAATCCAACCGTCTGTTTCCTCTTGTCTCTTTTGTACCACAGCACTGACTCAAACTCGCTATGGCTGCTCCCAGTGACTCCAAGACGCCTATCGAGAACCCTACTCGGGTTGATTCTCGCGATCATGTTGAAACTGCACTCAAGCCAGACGAACTTGCCGCTGAGGCCGTCGCACAGGGTCAGGCCCTCTCAGGATATGAGCATTTGACATTCTGGGAGACTGTTCGAACTTTCAAGATGGCCTCACTTGTCTGTCTCCTCTCTGCCTTTAGCGCCGGAGCTGATGGTTACCAAATTGCGTATGCATCAAACCTAACCCACCTCCACTGAAGTTTACTAATGTAGCTTTAGGATGCAAGCAAGCATTATTGCCAACAAGGGCTTTGTTCAGCAGTTTGCCACGGCGGTCAACGAAAAGGGCGAAAAGTTCCTCGCCTCCAACATTATCGCTACTTGGAGTGCTGGCCAGAACGTGGGCCAGGTCCTCGGTCAAATCGGAATCTCCTTTGTAGTTGCACGATTCGGTCGTAAGATTGCCATGTACACCCTCTGGACCATCCTCATGAGCAGTGTCTTGGCTGAATCACTTGCCCGAACCTGGCCAGTCTGGTTTGGTGCCAAGATGCTTGCTGGTACTGGCGTCGGTTGCCTCCAAGCTACTCTTCTGGGCTACATCACAGAAGTCAGTCCAACCAGGGTCCGTGGTGGCATGTTGATGCTTTACAGCTTCTGGTGGACTTTGGGTTCTTTTTGCACCCATGTGGCTCTTCAGAGGCTGAACAAGACCGATCCCTTCAACTGGCTTACACCTGTGTACACGCAGTGGGGACACATCGGAGTCATGGCCATCACCTACGTCCTGCTTCCCGAATCGCCTTCATGGTGTGTCACTGTCGGACAAGAAGAGAGGGCCAAGAAGAGTATTAGGTTTCTCTACCGTGGAGTCGAGAACTTTGATGTCGATCGCCACTATGAACTTCTCGCCCTGAACGTCGAACACGAAAAGGCTTTGGCGGCCGAGCAACGAAACGAAAGCTGGCTGGCTATCTTCAAGGGCACCGACGGCCGCCGTACCATCACCGCCATGTGGACCATTGTTGCGCAGCAGTTCCTGGGCCTTGCCCTCTTTGGCAGCTTCGGTACATACTTCTTCCAGCAGGCTGGCCTAGCCGATCCTTTCCAGATAAAGGCCATCACTACGTCTCTGCAAATAATCGTTGTTATCCTAGCTGTCTTTGGAGTCGATAGATTCGGTCGTCGTCGCATGGCCTGCTGCGCTACCTCCTTGATGTGGATATCTTGTTTGATCGTTGGTATTATAGGAGTTGCTCCCCAAAGTGGTGCGAGTACCTATGTGTTTGTGTTGTTTGCGTGCTTCTGGAGTGAGTCTTGTATGATCTATTGAAACCTATCAGAATAGACTAACCTGTGTTTGTCTAGACATTGGTATCTCGGCCAACGGAGCTGCGGGCTGGGGCTACATTGGCGAAATATCCTCGCAACGCCTTCGACCATACACGTCTGGCTTCGCAGCCTCTGCCAACTCCGTCACTGGCCTCATCATGTCTGTTCTCACACCGTACATGGTCAATGCCAACAAGTGGGATTGGAAGCTCAAAACTGGCTTTTTCTATGCTGGTGTTGGTCTTCCGTGGGTTATCGGCACATGGTTGTTGGTACCCGAGACGGCTCGGTACGTCACGTTAAATACCGTGAATTCCTAATTGATACTGATTTTCTTCTAGTCGATCACCTGCTGAGCTTGACGAACTCTTTGAGCGTAAGATCAAGGCTTGGAGATTTGATACTACTGAGACTGCTACGCAGCGTCTGATGCAGAGTGAGAACGCGGAAGCTGCTGAGAAGTGATAGGTGTTGATAAACATGGGAAGAGAATTGCAGAAGCTGGGAAAGGTGAAGGAGGTGGATGGACTGTTGTGCTTCATCTTGAAGTAATTAGTCAGCGCAGTCTTAGTATGTAACTGTGCTCCCGAGACAAAGAGACAGAAAGTGTCTGTTGACGTGCACTACCATTCGTGCGGACTCTGACTAGCTGCTTTAGTTGTCAACCAATGATCAACATGTAGAGAAATGGAAACGGCTATACGGCTCGACAAGTGGACTTGATAACCAAGATCATGGGTAGTATTAGATATCATCCTAGTATACTATTTGCCCGGCGCAACCGGCCACCACCTCGCGTGGGGAAGTTAGCCCCGCATTGTGGGCGTAATGATACAAGTTGAAGGTGAGCACTTTACCCATTTGAAAGACAGGAGCCGGAAATGATCTGGGGTATAAAGTTGGTGTGAGTTTTTAGGTGGATAATTATATATCCTCCCTATCAAAACAGGCAATTCGATAAATCTAGGTGTTGCCGTAATAGCCGGGACCACGCGGCACACACCAAAGCAGCACTCACCAAAGCGGCAATCACGGCATATGGGGTACATAGTATCCCCAATTAGTGTAACTGCGGGGAACAGAGTTAGGTTTTACCATTTCATGGGGTCTCCGGGGACTTGGGGTAATACTGTTATATACCATTGTAGCCCTGCGTTCTATTCTTGCCTTGGTGTAGGCTGCTCTAAGAACTTCGTGAATAGCATCATAGTCACTGCCCATAACTGACGTCTCTTATTCCTCTCTAGTTTCCTTTCTTATCAAGCAAATTGTTCCCTCAGACCATCCTCAACTACGCTATTATGTCTTACTTCGGTCTTCGGGGGAAACCTCTCACCACCTTGCTGAGTATAGTAGCAGCGACGGCCTTTGCTCTCCAAGGCTATGATCAAGCCGTCATGAACGGTCTGTTGACCTTGGATACCTTTAAGCACCAGTTTCCTCAGATCAAGAACTCAAATATCGAAGGTGAGTACGCCTCGACCTTTCCTCAGGCCTCCCCTTTAGTCCAATGGCTGCTGACTGGCCTTGCTATTTTCTTTCAGGTACGGCCGTGGCTATTTATGAAGTTGGCTGCGCGATCGGAGCCCTGTCTTGTGCCTTCCTCGGCGACATCCTTGGTCGCCGTCGTACAATCTTCATTGCAGGCTGCATCGTGATTGTTGGTGTCGCGATACAGAGCAGCTCATTCTCTCTTGGACAGCTCATCGCTTCCAGAGTCATCACAGGTCTCGGTGTGGGTGCACTGACTGCTACGATCCCCATGTGGGTGTCTGAGTGCTCCAGTGCCAAGGAACGTGGTCGCCGTGTTCTGCTGCAAGGCTTCTTTGCCATTGGCGGAATTGTAGTTGCATCTTGGATGGAGTTTGGCCTCTATTTCATCAAAGACAACCAAGTAAACTTTCGCTTCCCTATCGCCTTCCAAGGCCTGTTCGCTATCATCATCACCTCATTCGTCATGTTTCTACCCGAGTCCCCTCGCTGGCTCATCAAACAAGATCGCTTCGAGGATGCGGTTCTGGTCATGGCTGCCCTCGAGGACCTCCCCAATGACTCCGAGTTCATCAGGGAGGAGCTTTCTCTCATTCGCGACGCCTATATAGAGGAGCAGAACCAGAAGGTATCTGTCTTCACTATGGGACCCGAGCGCCAGTTTCATCGCGCTGTTCTGGCTGTTGGCCTTGCCATCCTCGCTCAGATGTCTGGGATAAACATTGTCACCTTTTATTCTACAACGATCTTCCAGCAGCAGCTCAACTACTCGCCTACAGAGTCTCGCATCTTCTCTGCATCTTTGCAAGTCTGGCAATTTATCGCCGCTGGCTTTGCTCTTGTTCTTATTGACAGGTTTGGCCGCCGCAAGTTGCTCATGGCTGGTGCTTTGGGCATGTGTGTTGCTCAGACTTCACTAGCAGGTCTCATGTCTGATCTGAGTAGCAAGTCTGCGAGTGAAGCGGCTATCTTCTTTTATTTCGTGGCTATGTTCTTTTTCCCCATTGGTCTCTTCCTTCTCCCTTTCATGTATGCTGCCGAAATATCACCTCTCAGTATCCGTGCGCAGATTACCGCCATTAGTGCCTGCGCCAACTGGCTATTCAACTTCCTTGTTGCTGAAGTTTCCCCTCATGCTTTGAAAAACATTGGATACAAATACTACATTGTATATGCATGTATAACCCTTTTTACTTTTATCGTTATCTTACTCTTTTATCCGGAAACCAAAGGTCGCACGTTGGAGGAGATTGATGATATTTTTATCCAGTCAAAGAGCATCTGGGACCCTGTCAAGATTGAGAAGAATTTGCCCAGAGATGCTGTGGCCCTGGCTGAACGAATCCGGAATGCACATGATGGGGAGAAACATAATGCAGTTCATGCTGAGAACGCATGAGTTAGCTAAGCTGAGTATTATATTGATACTGGGCTAAATTAAAGTGCCAGGGCAAGACAACAGTGCGATCCGGCTGAAGCAGCTCACCAGAGGTATCCTGCCACCATTGATAATTTTCCCCAAACAGTTGCAGAACGAGATACGCTTTACCGCATTTCTTCGCTATGCAGTCAGCAGGGCTCCCTGGATTATACTGTAATATAATAATAACATTGATTTAAGAAAAGAAAGGTTTCTCAGTAATTTAGGCTTATAGGCACTTGATTAAACTATATTATAGCAAAAGCTAGGGCTTCGGCGCGGCATAGCTGCTAACACTGTGCCTCTTACCGCCACTCATAACCAGGTGGGTACAGCCCATCCTCAGGCCCAGCACCTCCAGGCCGTCCCTGGGTCACTTCATGCGCTCCCTTATATCCATAGTACTTGGATAACTTGGCCTTATCCACGAAATGGTCTGCTTTCCCAACCGCCAAAGCAACCTTAAGCGACGGAATCTGACCAAGCTCAACAGGCTGGCCAAGTGAAGTGACGCGCCAGTGCAAGTTGTGTTTGAGAAACTCAATGACGTGCTCAGGATTCATGCTCTGAAGAATTTTCGGTGCGCTTGGATCATTAGGAGTATGTGGGATCCTGTTCTTCCAGCGAGTGATCAAGGCGTTGGTCAAAACGACACGACCAGTTGACTTGGTGTGGTCTGCTGCCTGTGAACGACAATTTCCACATCCGGAGGTTGTTCCCTCGAGTTCCTTGGGGCTGGAGAAATTCACGATCTCGCCAACAGGTGGGTCCTCGCCAGTGAAGAGGTACGGAGCTTCACCGGGCTTTCCAACAAAGATGTGGATAGAAAAGGGAATGCCATCCAAAGCAAACCTAGGGTGAGTTAGTTGGTCCTTTGTAAACAGATGATAGATATACTTACTTCTCGTAGATCACGTCGACGACATAATCAGGAACCCCGATCTGGTCTTCCTTTGGAACATCATCTCGGGTAATAGCACTCAGCTGAACACCTGGCTGACCTGGAGAAGCAGTAAGCTCTGCTTTTTGAACAGCTCGTCTTCCTGAGCCGTAAACGTTGTTGAGAAGAATGTTGAGATCCTTAACATGTCTTTCCCTGTTATATGTGCCATCCAGATCCGTGTAGTTCCACTTCTCAAGGCCCGGATAAGTATATCCTAGCGGAGTCACTTCTCTTATATCGTTAGAGGTATAGTAGTCTCCATGTCCCGTTGATTTGAGAAAAGGCTTGAGAGGAGAATCAGGCTTGTCAATCTGCTGTCGGGGAATAGCAAAGTTTCCCTCATCTTTGTCACGAGGGTCGCTTCCATCAAACCAGGTATTCCCTTTGTCGTCATCATGAAGGATTTGCCACATCGCAAATAATCGATCAATATTGCAGTGGTGCAGCCAGAATATGGGATCAAAAGCAGCAACAGCAGGATCACTCATCTGTCCATTCAGAAATGTGTTGTCCTTTCCTACCCGGATGGCACCACCACCGCACCAGCCATGCAAGGAGTCGTGTAAGCCCTCTGCTGAGTCATTCGGTAGCGGTTCTTCGCCTGTGACAGTACGCTTGGTTGCGAAATCCTCGAAGTTGTTGATCGTAAGGAGGCGGTAAAAGGCTTCCCTCAAGCTGGCTGTCACGTTGCCTCCGCGAGGGTTGCTTTTATCTGTATCGCTGGGAATCTCAGTCTTGTCATTGAGGATAGCTGCTATAGCTTCGTTATTCTGTTGACCTTGAGCCGTTGCCCATGTCTTTGCTGTGGCATCCTCCAAGTCCAGCTGACGGCTTGTTGCCTGGCAAAGATTGTACTAAAAAGAGCGATAAGCACTTCCCAGGTACTAGCAGGAATTAGAACTTACAACAACCTTATACCTCGCATTCCCCATAGCATGAATACTCAAGTCCTTCAGTCGCTCGCCGTCTGGACTCTTGAGTCTTTTGTCTCCCATGGTCATGCCTTCAGGCATTTGAAAATGATGGAAGGCATTACGGATCTTGCTGGTCATCTGGGGAGGGGGTACACGAATCTCGACTTCTTCGCAGTTAAGAACCAGTGGGACATTATAAGTGAGATCATTCTCGTTGTCAGGGTTTCGCGGCTTCTTCATAGCCCAGTCCCAGTACGGGAATCGCCAAGACTCGAGAGCCTCGTGAAGAGCGTGATGATCACTAGCGGGGAATTTTTGGATTTCTTCCTTCATCAACTCGTATATTGCTTGCTAGAGGATAGCATTAGCTGGTAAACGTCGCGATTCGGCAAGAAAGCTCTTACCTCCCAGAGAAGCATATACGGGCGATGCCATGTGGTGAAAAGAATGCTACCATGAGTGCAGTAACCTTCGCCAGGGGTTTGACCCTCAGTGGGAGGCTCAATGGGCCACGCGACATATGGCTGTCCGTGGATACCTGGTTTCTCTGTGTGAGGGACCGCAGAAGTTGCAAAACGAACTTAGGATAACACACCAGCAATTTGGTAATAAGACAGAGGATCATGTGGATCCTTATCAGCGAATTTTAGAAAGGCTGGGAAGAACAAAGCTTGCTGGTTGAGATGGATTGGGTCCTTTGAAGTGAACCAATCATCGATCTCCATGCGAACAGGCACTTCACGAAGAGGGTTGGACGTATTGGAATCAAGCCCATCCTGAATACCCGTGATGGGATAGTTGGTGTTGGGTGAGCCCATTTTGTGATAGATTGAGTAGTAAGAAGTTGATGTTACTTTTGAAGTATAATTGTCCAGTCGTTATTGAAAGGAGAAGACAAGCTTATATACCCGAAGCTAGAGCCAAGCGCCTGGCGAGTTATTGAGTCTGTAGTTACTATTATGAATTTCAGCTCTTACCGATAAATTCATGCTATCTCAGCGTACCAATCGTGGCTGCCGACGTTTACTGCGGCCGATAAACTCCAGAACCTACATTGAAAGTACTCCTAAACCCGGCTTGGGTTTCCAGCTACGCCTTTTGCCCATGTTTCGGAGACTGCCCAGTAATCAGTCTTTACTAGCGCTGAGGCTGAGACAAAGGCCCTACTGGGTCGAATGAAAAGAAGAGAAAAGGTCGGCTAAAGCGACTGCCAAGATAATATAAACAGTCACACCTTGACTTTATCGCCCTTTACCAATAGAATCGTAATCATGTGTATCCTCTCAAGTCTAGATTTGTGACGATGCAGAAGCAGGTGGACCACAACTACGCTCATCACATATATATTGGCACCTACGCGTTGACCGCTGGAATTATTGAAAGTGGCTGAGCTGAAATGCCCTGGAAGGATAGAAAATCGTCCCAGCCCCACAGCGGCGTTGTTCCGAAAAAGCGTCAAGAGCGGATCAGCAGATGAAGACGGAAACGCCGAGAATATATGGCCTCGAACTACGGATATAGCTTCCTTTGATAAATGTTTAAGTTCTAAATTTTATCTTGGTCACTATAGTTAATGTAAAGTTTGATTGATCCGGGTATTTGCTGTTAGTTGTGAACGGAGTAAAGAGTGTCTCTGTCATTAATTCACTTATCCCTTGTCTCTTGTCTTTCCCAATGTTCCATTAAATACCGCTTTCGTTCTTCCCTTCCCCATAATTATCCCCAGAAGATCCTCCCAATGCAACACTGCATAAGAGTCCATTGGGCTTAACGTGCAGCCTTGGTCAAGACACTATTAATATTTATTGTCTCGCTTAAAGTACCATTGATGATCTAGACCGGCTGAAATGCTTCAGCTACTATTCGGCCCAGGTCATTAAACGCAATCCGTATAGAATTGGGTTGCAGCGTGCGCTATCTCAAGCCAATGAAGGCACTTTGCGTCAGGAAGCAGTTATCCAATCACGTTTGGAGCATATACTTCCTAATTCAACAGAAAATATAAGGAGGCCAGCTAAGCGTCGAGAGAACTGACTTGCCTCAGCAATCTTGCATATTCTTTCCGTCGCATCACTCTTACTGAAGACTATTAATCTGATCTCAAACCATCAACATGAGTACTGATTTGTTAGCTTTCTTGAACTACATGTCCAGATGGACTGGAAGATCCAACAAGCATATCCAATCATTAATCACTAAGCATAACCTCTTCGTGTCGCTTGGCGATGTCAATTCTGACACAGCTGTCGACACAGAGTTCAATAGACATAGCGACCGAGGTAGATTACAAGACCATTGCCACAGATGCACTCCAGATAAGTGTAAAAACTGTCTCTGTAGGTTCTATCTAGTCTTTTAGCATTGGCATGGCAGCATTTACTGTCCTTGAGATTATAGCTTTAATCTTAAGAAGTATAAACTATGCGGGATGGAAGCTTTTTTAATTCATGATAAATGATATTGTCTTTTTGGGAGTCGACTTCATTAACTGCATCCAAGACTCAAGTGGCTTCAATGCGACTATTTAATCATCCCACTGATGACCATTGGCTCCGTTAGCCCTTCCCTCGTATTGATACCTCTCCTCAATCTCAAAGTACTTATTGAAACCAACACCCTCACAAACCTCGTCATATGAAAGAACAACAGGAGGCTTTCCAACCGTCATAGAACCCTTGATGTTTTCCAGTGTCTCGCGTATACTCCTCAGCTTGGCAGCAACAAGAGTCCAAGGGTAACAGACAATGCTATAGCCAAGCCCAGCGAGGTCGTTAGCGGAGAGGTTCTGTGTTTTGCCACCCTCAATGATGTTGGCAACCACCGGGAAGTCAAGATCTTTACGAAGACGTTCCATGGACTCGCGATCAGGGAGTGCTTCAACGAAGACGGCATCAACCCCGATCTCGATGGCCTTGCGCGCCCTGGTAAGTGCCTCGTCGTATCCGTGAATTAGACTGTCTGTGCGGGCGAGGATCCAGATGTCCAGGCCTTCGTTCCTAGCGTCGACAGCAGCTTGCCAGCGAGCGTACGCTTCACTGCGCGACACAACGCTTTTCCCAGCAGTGTGGCCACAGCCTGTTCAATCGACGTCAGCGCGAGTTTCTTGTCATCTGAGTGCCTTGACGTACGTTTCGGCCACGATTGGTCCTCGAGCATGATTCCAGCAGCTCCAGCTTGCGCAAATCTGTTCATCGAGTCAGTTGCAACCTCAATTCATTCTTCAATCGGATCATAACATACCCTTGGACTGTTCGGCGTACATTCATTGGACTTCCATAACCAGTGTCGCCATCTACTATGATAGGAACGTTGACCTCCCTGGAAACCTCTTGAACCTTGTTGACAACCTCTCCAAAAGCAATATACCCTGTATCAGGGAGTCCAAATGCAGACGCCATAGGATACCCAGCCAGAAAGACAACAGGAAATCCAGCCTCCTCGCATAAACGAGAGCTCAAGGCATCATAGCTGCAGACATTGGCGAGAATCTTGGAGGGATCCCCGTGCGCCTCTTGCACAATGGCTCTGAGCTTGGAAGCTTGCAGGGAGGGTCTTACCCCTCGACAGTTGGTGTAGTCAACCGTAACACCTTTTCCATTGGGTTTGATGGCGGGATACTCGCTTGCCTCGAAGTGGAAAGGGTAGGGCTTGGTGTTGACGATGGACTTGGACATGTTGGCGACTTTACTGAGATGTGAATTGTGAGGTTAAAGATGCTTAGATTGATGACTTCTTTCTTGCTCTGTTGTCTGTTGTTATTATTTTTCTGTTGATCAAACTATCATGTATGTTTTATACACGATTTTCCCTCTCCCCTCAATGATGGCTTCTGCAAAGATGGCCGATTATCGGCGCCGACTCGGCAGCCCTGGACATTATCGTATGTGATTATAGCATGTATTTAGATCTGGCAAGTCCACCTGGCTATCAGGGCATAAGCCTGCGAGCAGTCATTGATGTGTCGTGGATTGTCGCGTTTCAAGCCGGCCCGTGAGGTAACGGACTAAGCCGGATGCAGGCGGACCGACGCGGATACTACCGGCCCCGGCGTGATCATTACCTCGCCAGCCATTTCCCAACCCCAGACAATCATCTTACCCGGCTCAATTCAGCAATTCGTCGCATTTTCTCCGCTTATAACTTTCACTCTGTCACATACCGTCCATCCGCAATGGAGAGCCCAGATCGTTCCAGCAGTACCCGACAGTTCAAGCGCAGCTACGTCGCATGCGTCTCATGCCGAGCGCGCAAATCAAGATGTATCGTCAAGGACAACCCTCCCTGCGCTAAATGTGCCAGGGAGCACCGTGAATGTCGGTTTGATCGTCGGCCCAGAGCCCCCAAGCACCGCGATGCCCCGAAATGGACTCGCGGCAATGTTGTGGACGCCGCCACTGACACCGTTCAGGCGGCGAATCACTCCCCCTCGGAGGATGTGGGCTCCAATTCGTCGCCGAATCATACTACCGGTAGTCATCCACTGTACAACCGGGTTCAGTCGACAATAGTTACCGGAGCTAATGACGCCCTGGACTTTCTGTCAAGCGCTGCGGGGCAGCATAGCATTGACGGTTCAGCGCCATCTCAAGGCCATCCTTCAGCGAGCAACGTTCAGTCTGATGGTCCCAAAGTCGTGTCAGGTGGATCCAATGGAGTCGGATTCACCATCACTGCCCTTTCAGAACCAGATGATGCTTGTCTAGATATGTGGGACAAGTGTCGCTTCGTTCGTCAGGGCTGGTTCACGGCACAAGAGGCTGTCACCTACATCGACCTGTGAGTTCACTGTGTCTTTGTACCCTCAATTCTCACACTAACAGCAATAGCTTCTTCGAAAACCTTGCTCCACTATCGCCTGTCGTCCTTGACCAATTTCGCAGCCATGCATCCCACGAACATCTTGTTTACAGGGAAGCCATGCTATGCTGCACCCTGCTCATGATATCATCTCGATTCTTCACACTGCCAGGTGCAGGCGGTACTTCCAGAAGTCACTACGTCCACCAGCGCCTCTGGAGTCACTGTGAGGTGCTCATCCGACGCATCGTGCTAGGACAGGAGAAAGTATCCACCTCCCAGACAAGAACTATAGGCACCATAGAAAGTCTGATTTTGATATCCGACTGGCACCCCCGTGCTCTACATCTCCCTCCTGAGACAGATGGCTGGGACGGTCTACTCGTAACGCCTGGCTATGACCGAGTGAACCGCAAGCATATCAACAATGAAGTCCCACTCATTCGTTGGCGAGAAGACGTCTTTGAACCAGCCAAGAGGGCAAACAGAATGTCATGGATGCTTCTCGGTATGGCCAACAATTTGGCTTATGAACTCGGAATATTCTTAGGTCAGCCAAGTGATGCAAGTCAATCCATTCACGGTGAATTCCTTCGCGGCCGTCGAGCTCAAAAGCTCCTCTACAATTACCTAACCCAGACTGCCACTAGACTTGGCTACCCTTCTGTCTTTCCAGAAGGCATTTCTATGATTGCGTCTCGTATGTCTATGCAAGAAACAAGTGAACCGATTGACCAGTCCTGGATATCCTATATGGACCTCAGTCTAGAACTTACACAGCTGTCACGCACAGCATCTTCGATGTTCTTTCATTCGACAGCCCATCTCCAAACGCAAGTACTTGGAGATCACTATGTAGACCTCCTTGAGCACTTTTCTTTATCTTTGTCGAAATGGCAAGAGAAGTTTGACACCATGAGCCAAGGTATTCCCTCTCTAGCTTTAGACCCGTCCATCAACTAACACAGTCACCAGACATTGCTCCACCTCTCAGAGATACCCTTTCGATCGAGTTTCATCACCTCAAAGCATGTACAGGTGCCATCTCCATACAAGCTGTAGTATCAAGAGCCTCCTCAGCTGGCTTCACAGCCGCCAGCACAAGCCCCGACGAAGCATTATCGGCGTTTATAACACCAAAGGACGCTAAGTTCTTACAGGATGTCATCACTGACACCAAAAAGGTTTTGCATATCGCAACCATGAGTGGCTTTCGGGAGCATCTTCCTTTCGCTCCGGCTCGTGTCAAGATCAGCGTCATTAGTTCTTCTGTATTTCTTCTCAAGGCTCTCAGCGTCGGCTCCACCCATACGGACGTCAACGACGCTTTATACACTCTGGATCAAAGCACATCAACGCTTAAGCAGTGCCCCGCGGATGATATGGACTTTGCATTGAGATATGCGGATCTCATCGAGAAGCATACTGCACAATTTCGAGCTCATCTAATCCAGTCCAGAGGTCTAAACTCTGGTAATTACAGTGGGCGGGCTTCTATCCCAAGAAATGTGACTCAAGCGGAGACTGGCATCGATGGTTCAAACTCATTCTTGTCTAATCTGGATTCTCAACAGCTTGGAGATAATGGGGCAATGATGAACTTTGATATGGGAGATGCATGGGTATCTCTTCCATTTGATTCGAGCATAGCTCCTTTTGGTGAAGGGTGTGATCAAGTTGCTCTAGGATTGGATGTTGACGCTTTGAACTTCTTGTGGAGTTTGCCCGAGCTGGTACAGGGTGAGACCGGTTTTGCCTAGCTACAATATTAATATTGGCATTTACACATGGTTGTCTCGATTGGTGTCCCTTGCCTATCTTTTTCTGTTTGCCAGCGCTGAAATTTGGTTCGACTGCCTTAGTATGCCTGCGACGTCATTCTCAAGTGCTCTGTGATGAAATAAGCTCTCAGCCACAAGTCTCAACTGCAAATAACACATCTAGCTCACAACTTAGACATCATACCACAATGCCTAACCAATGAGCGGCGTCATTCAATAGTCTCACATGGCGTCTGGTCTGTCATTCATGAGTGTCCGCCGACGTTCCAGATCACTAGTCTTTAGTTACCATGACGGTCCGGAGGCATCCGCTTCTATCCGGTGTGCGAGGACGGCAAAGCTTGGCTGGCCGAGACAGCTAAACGGAAAATATTTACCGAAATTGTGACCCGTGAACACTTTTGTAACGATCCTGACTTGATGAAAAAGAATACGATAAGATATGACGGCTTTGAAGTCACAGCAGGGCATTTTCTGCGCAAAGAGGATTATGTATGCAGAGAATATTGCATTGGAGCATTTGGGACACTCGTGAAGGCGAATACAGACAGTAGTAGTGACATGATCTACCAAGATGCCTAGTCACACTGACCAGCAAAAGGCGTCCACAGCCAAGTAGTCACTACAACGCTAAGGCTGAACCTTGCTTCCAGAGCCACCATCCTCCTTTGATCCCAACCAAAGATTAGTGCGACTTTTGAACGCGGGGTAATCTGGGGTAACCAGAGCCGTGGTAATCCAAGCAACACAACTCGTTGCCACAACTCAGGAGTAGGTAGGACGAGTATCTATATCAATGGCAGCCCATTCGCCATTTCCATCGAGGGCCATCATATTTCAAGTACAATCATCTCAATCATTTCCTTCTTTCTCTTCGCAACATGTCCAATTCCCAAGACAAGAACCAACCTGAAGCCCTTGACGTCGAAGAAAAGGGACATTCTGATCACTTTGAGAAGCATGACACTCATATCTTCTCAGCGGTTGATGAAACCGGTACACACAGGAAGATCGATCCAGCTGAGATCCAGCTTGTGAAGAAGCTGGATCGGATTATTCTTCCGATTCTGTGGATCATGTACTGGTTCAACTACCTCGATCGCAATGCCATTACAGTTGCACGTCTGGATGGCTTGGAGAAGGAGCTTAACCTGACATCTACAGAGTATCAGACATGCGTATCCATTCTGTTTGTCGGATATATCCTTGGTCAAATTCCATCCAGTGGGTCGACCAATGTCTTATTGCCCTTCTCCTTCCGCTGACTGACCTTTCAGACATGCTCATGACCCGAGTCCGACCTTCCCTCTACATGTCCGGCGCCATGGCTCTCTGGGCCGTCGTTAGCACTCTCACTGCGATCTGCCATGACTTCAAAGGCCTCGTCCTCACGCGATTCTTCCTCGGTGTCACCGAAGCCCCTTTCTACCCCGGGGCTCTATACGTCCTCTCGATCTTCTATACCAAGAAAGAGATAGCAACTCGTATCTCTATCCTGTTCACAGCCAACATCTGCGGAACTGCATTTGCGGGACTCATCGCAATTGGTGTGTTTGAGATGAGCGGCGTTGCAGGTCTAGCTGGATGGCGATGGCTCTTCATTCTCCAAGGTATCATCACTTTTGTCATTTCTCTCGCTTCGGCATTTGTTTTGCCTGATGAGCCGAGCAATACTCGTTGGCTCACGGAAGAAGAGAGAATCCTAGCCCATGAGAGAATTGCTGCCGATACTGTACAGATCCGAACTAACACTACGACCTTTGCTGGACTCATCGATGCCTGCAAGGATCCTCGACTTTGGGTCCTCGTCTTCATGCAACACTTCCACATGGCTGCCAGTAACTTCAAGAACTTCTTCCCTACTATTGTGGGAACACTAGGCTTTGACCGCAACACTACACTTGCCTTGACCTGTCCCCCATACATCGTGTCAGGTGTTGTCTGTATCGCATGGGCTGCAAACTCTGGTAGGTTCTTTGCTACGAAGCTTCTCAAGCGTCGTCTAACATCAAACAGGCCGAATGAACGAAAGAACCTGGCACATCACCATCGCGAAAGTCATGGCTGTGTTTGGGTTCATCTTGGCTTGTACCGTTCACAATACTGGCGCACGCTATTTCGCAATGTGCGTCTTTGCCAGTGGCGTCTACGCCTGCAATAGTGTAATCCTCGGTTGGGTCGCCAGCACATGCGGCCAGACCCGAGAGAAGAAAGCCATATCTCTTGCTCTAGCAAACACGGTTGCCACGCTTGGGCCAATCTACACTCCAGTAGGTTCATCAATCCTCGATGTTCAACTGCGACTGACACCATGCAGTATCTCTGGCCGAGTTCAGATGAGCCTATGTACCCTGTCGCCATGTCCAGTAGTGCCGCCTTTTCCGCTGCATCGGCCGTCTTGGCTTGGGTTCTGAGATGGATGCTCATCCGTGAGAATCGTAAGATCCGGGCTTCCAATAATGAAGAAAGGCTCTTCTACGCATACTAGATTTGGCAATTAACTTAAGTGATCCTGAAAGTCATTCAAGTAGCCTTGCTAGTTACACCGGTATCTGAATTTCCTTTCGTTTTTTAAATTAATTACATGGTGTTTATTTGGAGTGATCTTTCTCTAGTATAATGGTCTTAAAGAACATTCAAGTACCAAATCCTGTGCACTTAAGAAGATCTACATTTGGGTACCAGCCCGTCGGATTCTGTGCGCATGCTGCAAAGTAAATTTCAGGACCACCGGTTTACTCTACAGTTAGTCCATAGCTGAAAGGCCTGACGGAGTGGCAAGCTTGCCAGTTCTGGCTTCTTCCGATGTAATCTTCCGACCTTGACATCCGACGTATTCTTCTAATCTTATCTTCCGTCGTATTCTTCCGGGCCAAGATAAGTTCCCGAGAGCCACCAATGTGAGCAAGATCTTAGCTACTAAAACTTATTAGGTACTTTTCGCAAGTATAAAGAACGGGCTGAAAGAATGTACGGTACGTTTTTAAATTCAAGAAAACACCAGCAAGATATCCTACTTTCTGTAAATCTTTACATAACACACATCTCTAAAAGCTATCATGGACGTTCAATCTGCCCCAGTCATCGTCATAGGCGGCGGTATTGTTGGCGCCTCAATTGCTTGGCATTTGGCCAAGGAGAAGAAGGGCGTTATTCTTATCGCAGAGACAATTGGCGGCGTAGCGACCCCTAAGTCATTTTGCTGGCTTAACGCAGCTGGTGCAACGCAGAAATTCTACTACGACTTCCGACGTCGCTCTATGGCACGCTGGGCTGAAATAGGCAAAGAGCTACCGGATCTCCCGATCCAGTGGGGTGGTGTCTTGGCTTGCGATAGAACTCCTGAAGAGCGTCAAGAGTTCTATGAATGTCAGCGACTCTGGGGTACCAACATGAGGCGCGTGGAAGAAACCGACCTTGCTGCACTCGAGCCGCAGATCGATGAGGCTCAATTCAGCTTGGTGAAATGGGGCCTTCATGTCCCTGAAGAGGGCACTATCGAAGCACACGCCGCTGCAGCGAAGCTCATCGCTCACGCCCAATCTCTCGGCACTAGGGTGCTTAAGGAGAGTGTTACTGGATTTCTGAAGAATGACAAAGGGCGAATCTACGGAGTAGTAACGGGCTCTGGGCACGTGCGTGGCAGCTACGTCGTTCTGGCTGCTGGTCTTGGATGTGTTCCATTGTTGGCAACAGAGAACATCAAGCTTCCTTTGGCTGGCCGCGAGGGTCTCCTTGCTAACACCGCATCGACTAAAAAACAATACCTGAACACCTTGCTCCGCTTGCCAGGCCTGCATATGCGCCAGACCCTCGACGGGCGCATTGTTTTCGGCGCGTCCTTCGCTGGCGGACAGCCCGGCGATGACCCGCAAGCAACAGCAGAGGATCTTTTTAAACAGGTACAAAAGGTATTCAAGGATGGAACTGACCTTGAGTTTGGTCATTATACTATTGGTGTACGTCCTGACCCGGAGGATGGCTATCCCATTCTCGGTTCCACGGGCTTGGAGGGGCTTGACCTGGCTGTGATGCACTCTGGCGTCACGAATGCTGCGCTGGTTGGCGAGCTCCTAGCCAAGAAGATTCTCTACGGCATCAAAGATCCAATGCTCAAGGACTATGGAGTGGATCGGTTTAAGAGCTTTGCAAAACTCTAAGCTCCCAGAACAACACAGTTGAATGATCTACAAGGCTTTGAGGTTACCGTTCATTGACACTACAATATTGTATAGTTTATATAGCGACCAAACAATATACCATTATTCAAGATCTCCAGAACTGTAGTGTTTAAGGGTAATATATATTGGAGTCTGCTTTAGCCAGTTTTGCGAAAATTAGCTTCCAGACCACAGAAAATTACTTCAATGAGGTTTCCGTCTATAACAACCTTGATTTTTAACATATAAGACAATTACTATCTTGTGAATTTATGTTTGCCAAGACCCTCCGTAACACACCCTTATTCATTTTCTCAATATCAGAACTCTGCCTTCTCAGAACGCTTTCAAGCATTTGCGATCCCAATCAAGCTGCTTGCAATCCCACATAAGCTTATAACGCCTCCATTGAAAATGAATACCTGAGCAGCAAACAATGAAATAGGCAAGTCATATAAGCTGGACAAGAGTTGGAAGTTGTCGGATACATTCTTGCTAAGATAGAATGTGACGTCAATACACTGGTCGAGTACAAAGATCACCCCAATGTCGTCGACCGCTATTTAGAGGGTATAAGGGTCGCAAATACATACAAATAGAGGACCTTAGTATTTCTAGAGGCTTTTATATCATTCTGAAGTCGCTTCAATTTATATAGAGAATAAAATTGACTGACGAGACCGCACATAATGGCACCTAACCACAGCCGTGATGCCTCAACTTGGATTCGCTTTGCACTTTTCCAAGGATATATTCCGAGGCTGTCAAGCACCGTTATATCATCCAAGGTTATGTAAGATGCAAACAGAAGCTGGCGAAGGTACAGAAGATGTCGTAGGAGGTAGTCGGGGTTGTCAGTCGTGATAATGTTAACTGCGGCTTGGACGTATGCGGGTGCCTTGCTAACCCGGAGGAGTTTGCGCGTTGAATTGAGGTTTCTCATGAGCTTTCTCCATCGCTCTAGGCTGGGGTGTGATGAGTACTTGTTGTTCAGCAGGGACCAAATTCGTAAGCGACAAAAGAATTGTATAAGACGGATGAGTCTCTCCCGACCGGCAAGCGTAGAGCTAATTTTCATCAGATGCCGCGCCCATGGACGAAACTTGACTCTGTTCAACATTCTTAGTATAACAAGCCAATACAAAAGGCAGATGGGTCCGATGAGCTGAAAGAGAAAGAGGAAGAGGAAGAAGGATACCTTGGCGTGCAGGTACATTGTGCCCAGGATTGATTATATCAGTCAATGAATATGTGTCATATGAGCTGCGAAGGGACTTGCCCGGCCGGTTCCGAGGGCTACCGGGAGCACACGACATAAAGGGGGTAACAGTCTCATTAAATTCGGTTTTGTGGGGCGACCGCTCGGAAGAATACGACGGGTTAGCAGCGTAACCAACTACGGGAGCAAACACTCTTCGCTTCTGTACGCATCAATAGGGTGTTTCGAGGGACTATGTCGACAGACGCAAGTGACATATACTCTACCTATATCATCAAACGATCTACCCTTAACTAATTACCTACCATGATCTTGCAATCGTGGCAAGACTCCTGGCTTTCGTGAAACAAGGATATTGCTGAAAGCAACCTAACTCATCAGCCTAACAGCTTGACACATGATGGCAAGCTCTTCAACATCTGCGGATCGTACTTCTACCCGACTATTACGCATAGAGCCTGCATATTTTGGAGAAGGCTGTTTTGGAGTCCGCAAGATACGGTGTAACCGGACGTAAAGCCCCTAACCCGTGAAGCATTATATTCCAGGGAGTCCATTTCGAAAACACTGGAGTACTTGGGTAGATATAAATATCCTTTTCCTCAAGAAGTAATCTGTATCGCAGAATCGCTAATGAAGCCTGCCAGAAGTCCATCGACCCCGTCTAGAACTCCCGTATTTGCCATATCGTTTATCCACTGAGTCCAGGACTCCTGATCCCCAGTTGAAACCGTACTTAGAGGAGGCAAAGTTGCGTTTGCCATTCGGCTCTTGTTGAACACCATTGCGATGACACGACTCGCTAGCGCCTCAAATGTATCACGATATGGGGCCGCAGCTTGCCAGCCTTCCGCTATCGCTACCAACACCATTATGCAATCCGTACACGTCTTGCTGACATCTTCAGGTCGGACTGACTCCCATGCTGCCGGTGATGTCCATAGGCAATGCAGATAGGTTAACCCTGCTAAGAACAGACAGTGTAGAGTACCCCATGTGTACCTTATAGAGGTGCCTATGTACAGTCGACGATAGGTTTGACATATATTTCTCGACGCCTCGATGCAGTCTTCGAACATTTTATCGAGCGATTCTTTATATTCTCCAAGTTGAAGTCTATAGAGAAGAAGTATTGTGTGGCTGTAGTTGGTTTCATACCAAGCCTTTTTGGCAAATATAGACAAGTCGTCACTTTCATGGGGGCGCGCTTGAGGAGCACTTACCAACCACGTGTCTAGGTCTACTCTTAGCTGTTCGATTCGATCATGGTACGTGTGATCCTCAATGTTTAGGCGTACGGTGTCTGAAAATAGTGACGTATGTATGCGAGCCCAGATATAGCGCAGCTTAAAGACGTGAATAGCTGTAGACATCGCAGTTGGTGGCTGGCTGGAATGGTTCCTAGGAGAGCCCAAGATATCAGCCTCGGTAATAGCAGAGTCATCCACATCTGACGGGAACTGGAAGTGTTTCATCAGCGTGAGGAAATAATAATATATTGCTAACAGGAGATTAAATACCTCAGCATCGATTTCTTGAGGTGGGATGCCTAAAGGCCGCCCCAGCCGAACAGCAACAGTGCAGTCGATTCCCTGGGCGACCCAAAAGACCCTCTTTCTCATCTCTTGTTGGAGTAAGTTCGCGACAGGTGCAAACTGTTTAACACCGCGATGATATCCTAGTTCGATGCATTGTCGTATTGCTAGACCAGAGACCTTCCTAATCCCGGATTCAGCGTCATCACGACCAGAGGACTGGGATAGTCCTACCACAAGGATGGTCCTTCAAGGGAGCGGAGAGAGTACATAGCGTAGCACAGTAGAGCTTGAATAGATTCCATGTTATCCTTCGATAATACATCGGCATATAGTTGGGCAGAGATATAAAGTTGCTATGGGAAAGCAAGTTAACCACTACTTGACGGGACTGGGGAGGGAAAGCATGACTTACGCCGGCCAAGGACTGGGTGTTTGGTTTGAGTAGCGCAGCGACGGCATATACCTAGAACATGAGAAATAGTCAATACTGTAATCTAACGAATGACGACGGACAAGAGGCTACGACTTACCATGTTGAGAAAGAATAGCGGTGTGAAAGAGAACCCAGTCTCAGTAAGGTCTTGCGACGAATGATAGAGCATTGCCTCCCAATTTCTAAAAGTCGGTTCATGTAGGAATGGATACTGGGGATGGATATGTTTGAAGTAGGCATCACTCAACTTGACAGCGACGTCATAGTCTGGTAGTAAGCACGGAGACGGCGAGCTACGCCTGTCGCTGAGGTGAGCCAGAGTAGGCGCGGTGAGGAGGTTGCTACTGAGAGAAAGGTTTATGATGCGGGAGAAAGCAAATGAAGATGATGAGCCTAGGTACTGCGGCTCCGTCTGCGATGTGCGAATGTCCAGCATGCCCACTCTGGAAGACAAGTCGCTGGTCCCATCTCGTCCTTCGGGTGTATAGGGGATTGATGACGTGCTCTCGTCGTTGCTTGCTGCAGCTGACGTGGATGGAGGTGGAGTAGCTTGATCGTGACTCTGGAGGTGGGCGACGCGTCCCTCGAGCATCTCAAGATAATTTCGCGGTCGTGACTTTTTGGACTGTGGATCCAGAACCAAGCAAGCTGTTGTCATCAGTTAGATGTCCTTGACCTTGTAGATATCGCTCACTTATGCCCAACCGCTCGCAGTTACCGCAGCTCGGGACTCTATCATCGCACTACGGTATTTCAGCCTCATCGTACCTGTCACCAAAGTGACCGTAATCGAAATACCTTCAGTTTCTTATCTTTGCAGTGGAGGCAAGCCTGGTGTGCTCTACTGCCAGGGACACGGCGTCGCCTGAAAGGCCCAGGCCTCCGGCTTCTATTTGCCATCTGTTGCATCTCAACCCGGGATGGATTTCCTTAGACTGAATGTTTTTGTTGTAACATTTGAGGAGGGGAGGATAGCCAAAGTTGATGCTGAGTGTCAATCCGGAGGGTTCCGGATGATGTCTACATTTCGAGCTAACACGACCGCTTCCGATTGGCGCTCGTATTCTTCCGGATCTCCTCCGGCAGCGTAGAGCGCACCCGATAACAGTTCCTTTCTAATTAGACTGTCATACGAACTGAAATCTGTCGCTTGCGATGGATGAGATAATAGCACTGAATATCAGGCTATAATAGACCTTCATGATCCCCCGCATGTTCATTCCATTTCCTTCGACCACCTCATTAGGATTGCTTCATATATAACAAGACATGGCCGTCACCAAGATTTTTACCGAGTCAGTTCTCGCCAAGTATACCCAAACCATAAAAGCAACTCCACGGGACCTCATCGTCAATCGAACTCTACTCTACTCCTGTGCAGTCTATGCCCTGGCTGGTCTTCCAACAAGTATGTTTCACCGTGATATAGTATCTCATCTAGGGTTATGAGACTGATGATATCAAGCCTGGGACCAGGGATCATCTTCCGTCGTTCCATCGCTGCCAGGTTTCCAGAAGCAGTTTAACATCGAATCAGGGGCCAGGGCCAATGATATTCAGAACTTTATCTCGATTATTTACATTGGATATGCCGTTGGTGCTGCATTATCCTTCTTCATCAATGACCGCATCGGCCGTCGCTGGTCGTTCCGTTTGTACTCAGCTATCTGGATCATCGGCCAAGTCATCGCGACTCTTTCACCCAGCTGGCCTGCTTTATATACGGCACGAATTATATCCGGCATTGGAATCGGCTCCCTCAGCGTAACTGGGCCAATGTCGATCGTCGAACTTGCACCGAGCGAGATCCGGGGCCTGCTTACAGCTTGGTATACAGTCGTAATGGGGATCGCCCTATTCACTTCGATCTTCTCTGTATATGGAATATTCTTGCACATGTCCTCCCGCAAGCTGCAATACCAGATAGTCTGGTTTTCACCGGCTGTTTTTATGGCTTTGGCTATCGTTGCTAGCTTCTTTGTTAGTGAATCTCCCCGGTGGCTCATGATGGTTGGCAAGAGAGAAGAAGCTGTCGCCGTACTGGTGAACCTACGGCGTCTTCCAGCAGACCACCCTCGCCTACAAAAGGAGATCAAGGATATTGAGGAATCGGTTACTGGCGTCGGATCCAGCTTCAAAGGAATAGTTAAAGAGACACTCACTGTCCCCTCTAATCTACGCCGCCTCCAACAAGCTTTGCTTTCCTATGCCCTGGCTCAACTCTCAGGTGCCAATTCAGTCACGTCATATTTTATCCCTATCATGAGTATCATGGGTATAGGAGGAGGCACATCCGAGAGTATGTTCTTGAGCGGCATGTACGGCTTCTCCAAGTTCATCTTCAGCCTTATCGCATCTTTCTTCTTTATCGATGCACTTGGACGACGCCGATCTTTGTTTATCGGTATAACACTTCAGCTTATTTCGCACGTCTACATCGGAGTGTTTATCAAATATCATCAAGAAGGTCCTGTATCCTCCTCTGCATCTCAAGCGGCTATCGCTGCTGTTTTCTTCCATGCTTTTGGATATGCTGTTGGTAGGTCTCCCAGTCACAGTGTTGCAAGATAATAGGGACTAATCGTGTATTATAGGTCTTTTTGTTCTACCCTACATCTTTGGAGGAGAACTTTGGCCTAACCGTCTTCGTTCTTTCGGTGGCGCTGTCAGTCAAACCTTCCACTGGCTCTTCATCTACGCCGTCAAATATAGTATTCCCTCGCTTCTTAAGACAACTGATAACTGGGGAGCGTTCCTCTTCTTTGCTGGTTGGTGTTTTCTCGCGTTGATATATGTTTTCTTTATGGTCCCAGAGATTTCGGGCCTCAGCGTGGAGGAAATTGATTATCTGTTCAAGGGTTCTTGGTTTAATGCTTATAAACGCGCTCGACGACACCCTGTTATTCATAGCGTTGAGGATGGAAAGAACAAGCTCCCTGAGGAACCGGGCAGGAAAATTATAGTGCCTGAGCTGAGTTTGGTCAAGGGCACTTAGCTTGATGAGTCTGTCTAGACATCCAGATAGTCTGACTAGTCATGCCAATAATAAGTTCTCTCCAATGCAACTGTTCGCCCACTGCTTCAGGATGCAATAACAAGAGGATTCACGGTAAATAGCGTTGTAGTGGAGTCCAAGGAAATTGCTGTGCTATCCAGGCTATCTTCACTTTAGTATAGGTGCTCGATAGTTCAACTCTTTGAGAATAATTATTAATACGCGTACAGCCTTGGTAAGATAGTGAATTGAATGCCCATGTTAATAATACGCTCAAGGCTCTACTACAACATATTAAGCAGCGGGATTGTTGTTCTTTCTAGTATAGTGCTACAGGATACATGTTCTTAGTCGGTCCGAGGTTAAAACCACTTATGGCTTCAACCGCCGGACTAGAATATGCATAACAATGTAAACGCAAACACCAAAGCCCAACATACCAGAAATAACACCAAAGCCCATGATGTACTTCGGTGCATCATCAGAGGGGAATAAGTATGCGCCATAGATTTGGGCAAGGTTACCTAGAGCGTTCATAAGCGCTAGTGCGACAGCTCGAACCTCGGCATCCATCGACCCGAATGTTGAGGCAGCAAAGCTCAGGGATATGGCATTGGATGCCCAGAGTCCAGCGGCCATTAGAACAAGTAGCGCATACCGGGCGGTGAAATTGTAGACGACACAAACTGCAATGGATGTTATCATTGAGAAGCTGAGCCATCCGGCGATGATGAGACCGCGGTAATTTGAGATCCTGTCGGCGAAGTAACCGCTGACAGCGGTGCACACGAATGCAACGGCGTAAATAGGAACCTATTTCAAGGCTGTTTAGCTTATCTGTAACCTTGCCTCGGCACTTGAATGTTCTCTTACCGTCATGTACTGCGCTTGAACAGTGCTGCTGTAGCCAAGGCCGTGAACTAGGGTCGGGTAGAAGTAGGAAAGGGTCGAGGAACCGACAATGACCTTCATGGAGTCAGCAGGTGTCAAGGGCTAAAGAATTGTCACTGGGAGATCGTACCATGTAGCCAAAGATGAACCCCCAGGTCCGCCAGTCTCGCAGCGCGAGGATAAGCGACTGCATCTTGCCGACCTTTTCGCCCTGGCCCCTCACAGTAACACTATCCTCCTGAAGTCTGGCAATGGCGATGGCTCGCTCACGGTCTGTAAGGCGCCTGGTATTGGCGGGAAAGTCGAGAAGCAGAAACGCGGCAATGATAGCCCAACCAATGGTGGCCACCCCCTCGACGATGAAAAGCCAGCGCCACCCCCTAATCCCATGAGCGCCCTCGAGGCCACCTGTAATGGCGCCTGCGAGAAGACCGCCAAAGGCCCCTGACAGGATGGCGGCAGACATGAAGACCGCAAATCGCTTTGATTGCTCGGTTCGCTTATACCAGGATGAAAAGATAAGGAGGATGCCCGGGGCGAAGCCTGATTCCATGACCCCGACAAATACTCGGAGGATAATGAGATGATGGTAGCTCTGGACGACAGACATGATACATGTGAGCACGCCCCAGACAATCATGATGGCAGGGAGGTATAGTGACGGGCGAGTTCGAACCAGGATCATATTGGACGGCGGTTCAAAGATGACATAACCAACTGAGATTGTTAGCTGATTGGCCTTGGAGTGATGAGTGTGAGAGAGCTCGATTACCGAAGAAGACGACGAGAATAATGCTGTACTGGGACGAGGTGAGTTCAAGATCCTCTGCCATGGCGGCGATCTTTGCGTTTCCGATGCTGCAACATGCTTAGGGCCAGTCGTATCACTGAATGGGACGGAGTTACTTCGTTCGGTCCATGTAAGAGAGCAAGTACATGAGCCAAATATTTGGCAAGAGAAACAGGTCGATCTTGCGGACGAGTTTCTTCTCTTCTTCCGCGGTCCAGCTGATGGTTTGGGTTACTTCGACATGCTCGGCGACTCGGCTGGGGCCTTCGAGAAAGTCCTTCTGGTCGACAGCCTCGGTACTAGTTTTGTATGCCGCCATGTTACCGTATTTGAAGTATGGCGGGAACCAAGATGGCGTAATCAAATGCGTTTCGATCAAGTGGTTGTCGAGTAGATGAGTGATTGATTGCATTGGATCACAGTGAGAGTCGTCGTGGCATCTAGCAGACTTATAGAACACGCGTCAGAACAAATTTTATTCTTGACCTCAACAAGGGTCATGGCCGTTGAGAAGGGGTCATCAACTGTGCGGGGACGGATGACTAGTTCCCCATGGGGTATGGGGTAGTCTAATCTCACTAACGGAAGTGACGGAGATCGGGGATACATGGCGTCGAGGCGAACGCGGCCTCGAAGCGAGCATGGATGGCCTCGTTACGAGGGCCACAAATGCCAAGCCCACGCAACGATTGTAACCTTAGCTCGTCCCGGTGACCTAGCGCTTCAACTAAATGTTTTGAGCCTACCTCCATTGGGAGGCTTGGCGAATTCATCATTCCTGTGGCAAGGTTGCCATTCTATTCTGGGCATAAGAACAAGACGCGTAGCATTGCGTCTACTTAACCAACTTCTATCAAGCATCAAAGACTATCCTACTACTCTACTCGTACGATACAAACTATTTCCACATAGTTGAATCCAATTTCACAACTCTTGAAACAAACTTCCTGCACATAAACACAATCTTTACAATGTCTCCCAGCGCGCTCGATACCCCTACCACCGTCCCTGCCAACGGCGACATCGCTGCAGCACCAGACGCAGCTGCCGAGACCTCACCGGCATTTCTCAGCACCCAGCCAGGCCCTGACCACCACTGGAGAGTCACATTGAAGGATAAGGTCATCGCCATCACCGGCGCCAACAGGGGCATTGGTCTAGGCATCGCAGAGGTGTGTCTAGCCAACGACGCTGCCGCTATCTTTAGCCTGGACCTTTTCGAGCCCAGCGACGAGTTTCTTGCCTTGCAGGCCGCGAACCCGAAGCGACTCGGCTATATCCACTGCGATGTCACTTCTGAGGAGAGCATTACATCAGCTATTGATGCTATCATCTCCAAACGGGGCGCCATTCACGGCCTCGTCGCTAACGCCGGCATGACGAAGCATCAGCCGGCGCTCGACTTTGACCGCGCCCAGCTCGACAAGCTGTTTAACCTTAATGTATTTGGTGCATACTTCTGTGCTACGACTGTCGCACGGCGGTTCATTGAACTGGGTATCAAGGGCTCTATCGTCTTCACGGCGTCTATGACCTCATACCGTCCCAACCGTGCAGCACCCTCGGCCCCCTACGGAGCCACCAAGGGTGCTGTGCGGAATATGGCACATACGCTGGCTATGGAGTGGGCTAAGCACGGCATCCGCGTTAACTCTGTCTCGCCTGGCTTCATTAAGACGGCTATGACATACTTTGTAGACCAGGCGCCTGATTGGGATCTCAAGATGCAGTATTATGGTGGTATGCTGAGGCTGGCTGATCCGAAAGAGCTCGGGGGTGCATATGTATACTTACTCTCAGATGGGGCTTCGTATACGACTGGTATTGATATACCTGTTGCTGGCATTGTCGGGGCTTGGTGAAAGGTTATAAGCAGGTTTTGATGATGTATCTATATCTATTCACGGTGACAATAGAAGCGATAAATAGACGTATCTTCCCCAGTCTAACCGATTTATTACTTACTCTATCTTAACGTGAAGAGCTTGGTCGATCGGCGATGAGTGAGTAATTGAATTGGCTAAAAGTCAAGATACATCCAGCCCGGACAAGAATAGCCTCAAGCCGGCTTTGCAATAGTCGCGGAGTGGCATCTTATTCTTGCCACACGCGCTTGAGATCTGCTACGAGCCCTGTAGCGGGAAACTTGCTAATCTCCAACATCCTGTCCAAAGTATCAAGGAATTCCGCCTGCTTCTCTGGCATCTGGACGCACTGACCGACTGGGCTGGTTAGTCAACGATTCATCAAAGAGAGTTGCCGCTTACCAGCAAATATAGCCTGGACATTGACAAAGGCCATTGCAGGCTGGCCCCTTTGGCAGGCGTTTGCAATGCTGCAAACCATATTGAGGCTTTCGTTGAGGCCTTTTTGACGCTGACGGTACGCGTTGAGGCCGCCGCTTGAGGGCTGGTTCAGCAGTACGATGGCCTTGGAAAAATGATACATCTGCATGGCGCCGGCGTGGTTGGGCGGGTGGAACCATACGGATCGGAACCTTGTCTGAGACTTGGAGGGTGAATGTGCCTGGCTCATGATGTCGGGTTCCGTTGTGACCATGACTGGCTTATACGAGCAAGGAAGTATACTATGCCAATTTTCGAGGGCTTGAAGAAGTCTGTTGCCATGCTCAATCTTCTGTTGTATATCTTGGCTAGGCGAGGTCTTGTCCAGAGCGGCAAACTCAACGCACTTGGCACATATGTAGACCATCCTCGTGGCGAGCTCGTCAGAATCGAGATCCTCGAGGCTCTTCTGGGGGCGCCAGATAGTAAGAGTCGGCCTCCCTGCGCGGAACGCTGCCCATATATCCTGTCTAAGCCACGCCCACCACACTGCTCGCCTCAATCCGTCAATGGACTCGCCATCGTTGTCTTGGGAACGTTGTATCCAGAAAGCACCTCGTAAGTGGCGTTCCCAGTTGCCACTCGTCGAGGTGCCGCCAGCGTCAAACATTTCGTATGTGCTGATCATTATGGCCGTGGCCAGAATCTCGTGGGATTCTGCATAAGAAGGATAGAGTAGAGTCTGTGAAAGATACTGGAGGGTCTCGTAGTAGTACTGGGTGGCCATGTGCGCAGGTATTTGACTCTGTTCAGAGGGTTGGACACTGCCTGTTGTTGCCTCCGGCGACAATGAGTTGTTCTCGCTCGAAGTTTCGCCGTAACTCTGTGGCTGCCTGACTTCGACGCCAAGAGACATGTGTTTGGCTGCGACTGCAAGTATCGCCTTCAATAGTCCCGAGTTGCGCAGCGCGAGGTGAGGTACGACATTGGTAAAATGACGCGCTTGATCGAATAGATCGAGAATCGGACCGACGATTTCAGTGTAGTAACGAAAGAAGCCAACGTCGGCTGGCGAGAGTTCGATGCTATCAGTGGTGTTCCATGGTTTGTTGGCCGAGTCCTGGTCCACCAAGGACACTCCAAGACCATTGCTGTGACGGTCTTGTGCGTGGGAGTCGGTATCGATAGACCTCGGGGCAGGTGACTGCCGACGAGAGAGAGTGCTCTCATCAAAGTTCCATCGTGGTTCGCCATTAGAGGCATCGTTCGATCGTTGGATTTGGGAGATGGCATCCTGCGCTAGCAAGTCGTACCATTCGAAGGGCGAGATGTTGAGTAGCGAAACTTGGCTCCTAGCTAACGGAGATGCAGCGAAATCAAAGTCTACGTTGGACAAACGTCCATCACCACTCGTCTCTGATTGGTCATCTTGGGACACATCGATGCAATCACGGTGCTGGAATGTAACGGAAGGTCCAGCAAGGACTTGGAAGTTATCCTGGTAGCTGGCCGTTCCTTCGATGCTAGGTTGATTATTCTCAGCATCGCCCGTCTCTTGAGCAATGCTTAGGTCGCCGGTGCTGCTGTTCCCGCTGCAAGATGCTTCAGGGATGGCAACCTGGCGCAACTTGGCTGCTTCGGAGGTGTCCTGATCTGCTTGTACTAGGACACTCAGCTGCTGAGCATAATTGCAGTCTCGAGCAGACTTGGAACACTGGACACATCTGGGCCTGCCTTCGTCACACTTGACGCGTCTTCTTCTGCAGGTGAGACTATAGGGTAGTGTCAGCGATATCAAGGCCAGCGTTGGTCAGTCGAGTGGGAGTAAGTAAGTGAATAGGTACTTACCAGCCCGTGGAGGTCCTAAAACCGCGAGACCGAGAGGGCCTATGGCGGCGAGATCGTCTGGGGATGTTGTTGGTGTCCATTGATGGATGATAGATGGATTGTAGCAAATTGTCTGGGTCTCGTCTCGAGGGTATCAGCTCCATTTATTCACAACGGCTTTAAACGAGCTGGGTATAGCGTTGAATTCTCCCCGCATTTCTCCACTAAATCAAAATGACTTCAAGAATCGGCAACATTATTTAACATGGGATGATGACAGAGAAATTGACAATCGAGGTCTGGTCTGGACTAATGTCTAACCCGAGTTTCACTGCCTTATGCAAACAGTTACTATTAGGTTCTGCCTAGCTGAGAGTCTCTCCATCTTAGACACTTGATCGTAACCCAACTCCTTGTCGCCCCCCGCACATCATCACCATTTATTCAACCCAATCGGGCAAGGGAAAAAGAGCGTCACTGCCGCCAAAGCTAAATGATGACTTGAAGCACTTCGATATCTTTGCACTTAAGTTAATATACAGGCGACAACTAAGTAGGATACCAAACAATTCTGGCCAACTCTTAATGCTCAAATCCAACTCCCAAGCTGCCATTGAGATCTCTAAAATCACCCCTCAGTATCTCAATCCCATCTCTTTTGACCTCCTCTACCAGATCCCTGATCTTAGTTGCAACATCATGAGGCTGGAATCCGAAATACTCGTATGTCGCCTTGGATGGAAGGCTCTTTCCGAATCGCCTCATGGACATGGATGCATCAGCGTACCGCTCCCATCCATTCGCGGCATATGCCTCAATGACGACGGTAACCTTTCCGGAGCGAGGCTTTAGCACTGACTGCTTGTACTGTCGCGATTGCTGCTCGAAAAGTCTAGGGCAGGGAAATGAAACCACTCTTGACTTGATGCCGTGCTCCCTGAGAAGCACATCCTTGGCCTGCATCGTCAAGCCCATCTCGGAACCGACTCCAATTAGCGTCACGTCGAAGTCATCATCGTCAGCCTCGACAAAGACGTAAGCGCCCAAGCTCACGCCTTCACGCGACGAGTGCTGCGGGAACTGTGTCAGGTTCTGTCGGGACAGAGAAATAATGGTTGGCGTCTCGGTAGCCTGGATAGCAGCTATGAAAGCACCCGCCACCTCCTCAGAGTCACATGGACGGATATATAGGGTATTTGGCATAGCGCGGTAGAGAGCTGGCAGGGCGATCGGCTGATGCGTCGGCCCATCCTCGCCGGTGCCGATGCTATCGTGGGTAGCGATGTGAATCTGCTGGAGTCCCTGGAGGGCTGCCATTCGAACAGCTGGGGCGGCATAGAGGTAGAACATAAAGAATGAACTTGTCATGGGGATGAAGGTGCCCTTATTAAATGCAGCGAGGCCATTGGAGATGGCACACATGGCGTGCTCGCGGATACCGTAGTGGATATAGCGGCCACTGTAGTTTCCGTTAAGACCGCAAGCGGTTCGCAGATCAGGCTATTGGTGCGTTAGTAATTGCTTTTATTACTCTTTATTCTTTAGCACTCACTGATTGAAAGTCGACCTTGTTGTTGAAGGCCACATGGCACGAAGGGGTCAGGTCCGCGGTGCCGACCAAAAAGGACTTGATCCTCTCTCCAAGGACATTGGTTATGATACCTGCAGACTTTCGCGATGCCGTGGGCTCAATTGGAAGCTCTGCACTGCCAGGAATGCACTTTGTCCAGTCGTCGGGCATCTTTCCAGCGACACGAAGGCCGAATTCCGTTCCAAGCACAGGATCCGCCTGCTTATACTTCTGAACAGTTTCTAGCCACTCGGCCTCGTAGGCATCGCCCCGGACACGGACATCTGCAAACAAGTCGTAAACATCTTGTGGGATATGGAAATGCTCGTTGGAGTCCAGGCCGAACGACTTCTTGAT
The DNA here is from genome assembly GCA_013184375.1 of Fusarium newnesense. Classification (NCBI taxonomy): domain Eukaryota; kingdom Fungi; phylum Ascomycota; class Sordariomycetes; order Hypocreales; family Nectriaceae; genus Fusarium; species Fusarium newnesense. Next base: position 57,093 of record JABCJW010000397.1, read on the forward strand.
GTTGGCCACGTCGTCGACCCCGAGGGCTGCTCCATGTGTCTTTGCGTTGCCGGCCGCGGCAGATCCGAAGCCGATAGTTGTGCGAATGTTGATAAAGGTTGGCTTATCACTTGATCGGGCCGCGATAAGGGCATTAACGATGGCTGATTATCATGAGTTGAAGCGTATTCAAGGGGGACACTTGCTAACGTACCGGGAACATCTGAGTCTCCATTAAACACATCCAGCACGTTCCATCCGGTAGCCTCCATCTTTGCATTGATATCCTCGGTATTGGCGACATCCGCCGTGCCATCACAGGTGATAGAGTTGTTGTCGTAGATAATGCAGAGGTTGTTAAGTCTCCAATGACCAGCGAGGGAGACTGCCTCCAGCCCAACACCCTCTTGAAGGCAGGCGTCACCAATCATGCACCACGTCATGTTATTCACTAGCTCGTACCCTGGCTTGTTATATGTCGCGCCTAGGTTCTTGGTTGCCATAGCAAGGCCAACGGCATTAGCGACTCCTTGGCCGAGGGGACCAGTGGTAACCTCAACACCCTCATTCTCGATTTCTGGATGGCCGGGGCAGAGGGAATCGGTCTTTGTTGAGTGATATGACTTGAGCTGCTCGAGAGTCATACTCTTGACACCGACAAGGTGCATGAATAGATATTGCCATAGACAGGCATGTCCTTGATCTTGGTCAGAGCGTCTCGCTGTGAGTTTGTAGATGTTGACATACCATTGGACAGAACGAAGCGGTCACGGTTAAAGTACTCGCAATTGTTGGGAGAGTACCTCATGACGTACTTGTAGAGGGCGATGCCAATGGCTGCCATGCCCATAGCGGACCTGAGGAGTCAGTATCGTGAGCAGAATAAAACCGGAGCCATCTCTTACCCAGGGTGTCCACCATTGAACTGCTGGCAGAGGTCCGCGATGAATGCTCTAAACACCTTCAAAACCCTGTCGTGTTTCTCTGGGCTCTCGAGGTTGAGGCCAGCAATGCTAGTACTGCCATTGCTGGGGAGGGGCTTGACGAGAATCTTGTCAACAGCAGCCCTCTCGTTGAGTTCTAGTGTCGGAGCCATGATGTATCAGTGAGCGGAAAGTGTTGTTTGATGATATTGAGATGGGACTGCGAGTTGGGAGCTGGAAGTTCATCGCCAGCTGTCAGGTTAGATATACTTGGACGTGGTATCACAATCATTGTTCTGCAGTTGTGTAGTTGATGACCAGATTTACCAGCTTCGAGACGATCCCGAATTCAGTTCCAATAGGACGTTTCGTTACCGTATACGTGTGCAAGGAGGTAGCGTGAGCATCGTGGAAGGAAATGACCTCGCTTCGAGGTTGCGATGCCCTCGTCTCGAGGATAGCCCCACCCTCGGCTTATGCTATCACTCGTCGAAGACAAGTGGTAAGGAAGCACAGGGCGTTGATCCCCGTGAGTGTTATATCAAAAAGTAATTGGGGACTTTGAGTATCTGATCACTCTTCCACTCATCCGTGATCAAGAAGAAACGGCAGAAATGGATTCCTGGCTGAATGTTCAGAAGCAGAACCGCACCCTGCAAATCCTCCGCTCGGCGGCCGAGGGCAGGTATGGTGTCTTGGCCATAATTTGGTGGGTAGAACTTATTCAGACTGAGATGGACTATTCTTATGCGCAATTTGATGGTTCAGTTACAATATCGAGCACCTGACGGCGCTAGTTCGCGCTGCCGAAGCCAAGAGGTCACCTCTTATCCTGCTACTCTTCCCCTCAACCGTCAAACAGCTCCCTACGTTGGCATGGGCAGCAGCAGCAGCAGTCAAGTCAGCAACTATACCGCTGTCGCTCCATCTAGACCATGCGCAGGACGAAGCGCAGGTCCGAGAAATTGCTGCAACTCTGCCGTTTGATTCGATCATGGTGGACATGAGCCATTATGACCACGACGAGAACTTAGAAAAGACAAAGGGTTTGACGAGGATTTGCCATGGTCACGGCATCGCTGTTGAAGCTGAAAGCGGGCGCATCAATGGGGGAGAAGAGGGTATTGCGGACACGGGATCTCTGGAAGGTGAGTATGGCGATACCAAGCCAATGCCTACACGAGGAAGCTTGAGACTGATGGCTTAACACAAGCACTCTTCACCACGCCTGGAGAAGTCGAAGACTTTCTAGCTGCCGAAATAGACCTTCTTGCACCAAGTGTAGGTAACATCCACGGTGACTACGGCCCAGCTGGGCCTCAGCTCGACTTTGGCCGACTGTCCAGCGTCAACACTCAGGTTAGTGGCCGCGTGATAATGGCGCTCCACGGCACAAACGACTTTACGCCTGAGATTATGCAATACTGCATCCAAAACGGTGCAATCAAATTAAACATCAATAAGCTTATCCTAGAGAGTTGGAATACTTATGTCAGAGAGCATGCTCAGGAGCCGCTGATGCAGCTCATGGATGGTGGTATGGCTGTGCTCCAGGCCGAGGTTGAGCGGTGGATGGATATCTGCGGAAGTAGCGGGAAATCATAGAAGGAAGATTTAGCTGTAATTTCCACGGCAATAATGACTTCATACAATCAAGGTTTCTCATTCAACAGTGGCATCGACCAGACATATCAGGACTGAGCACCTTCAACTAGTTCAAACTGCTTCAAAAGAGCCATCTCAGAGCTTACAAGGTGACAAAGTGCGGCCAACTTTTGACTCCTACCGCTCGCATGATTCTGGCTCCATATTTAGGCCCCAAAGAGTACCTAATGCTTGTCACCATCCCTGGTGGGTGATTAGTGCGAGCTCAACTGCCGACTGGCCTCGTTGCGAGCCCGCCTCGAAGCGAAACCCACCCCCGGCTTTTGTGTTATTTTGGTCAACTAAATCTACTAGTGTAATGAAAACAATTAGCACCTTGAATTCAAAAACGACAAGTGATGAGAATGTCCACGGGGTGGATTAAACTGCTTTCATGGACAAGTGATACAAGAGGCTTATAATGAATAGGTAGATGAAGAAGCAGACCCACGAGATTATCAGGCTACTCTTGACTGTTGCTTTTTACCCCTACCCACAGCCCTCTTGTTTTCCAACCATGAACCCCATGATACATTACACTTCCGCTGAGACCTCGGGTGATTCTCGGGCCAGTGGAGGCTCCTCTTATGAGCTTCAAAGGCTCGACAGAGCCTCGAAGCTGCTCGTAGGCTTCATCTCGCAGTTGAACAAAGAAGGATATGAGTAAGTCTCATCACAAAGTAATAGCTTGGAAGACATTCATCTGAGCAGTCGTATAGGTCTTCTAGGCTCAAGGCTTCTATTGGAACCGCTCTCTTCAAGCATGTGATGAGATATGCACCAGAGAACAGTCAATTTTTTAATCGGGATCGTTTAATCGTGTCAGGACGTAGGTTTCGTTCCCAGTGCCAAGCTAATTGCTTCTCTGTACCAACTCACATCCCTGCCCACAGATTATGCTGGCCGATGGCAAGAGTTGTTTGTGCATCTCATTGCCGCAAGGGGCCTCACCGTCGACCCTTTAGGAGTTGCTAGGGTCTTTTCCGGAAAAACGACTCTTCCGATTCACTCAAATCAGGCAATCTCAAGTGCCATAGGTCAGGCAATTGCAATGAGAAACCTTACGATGCTCTACAACAAGCCAGACCTGCAGCTGCTAGACAACATGATTTGGTGCATCATCGACGATGCCAAGTTTCAGCGGGACAGTGCTCTCAAGACAGTTGCTCTTGCCGGTAGTTGGAAGCTAAGTAATCTCTGTGTTATTTACGATAGCATTTATGATTCAATGAGCGATAAGCTTGACATTAACAACCTCAAGACACATGGCTGGAATGTAATTGAACTGGTGAATGACGACGACCTCACTATCGCCGGTGAGTTCTGCCAGTGTGTCTCCCACGATATTGAACCACTATCTAATCCATGGCAAAGCCCTTTGTATGGCCCTCAGTGCCTCAAGAAGAAGCAATGCGCCGACCTTGATCAGTGTCCAGTCGCCCAAAAGCTCCTTGTCACACCGGCTACACTCTCATCCCAACAACAACACTACGCTCTGCCTCCCTCCAGAGCTGTACAAGGTCTTCCAAGATGTTATTAAGAAAAGCAACCTCTGCGAGGCCGATTGGCTGTCGAGGGTAAATAGATACTGGGAACTGTACCCAGCTCTCGCCAGGGAGTTCTGGAATCACGTTGCGGGCAAGCCCGCCGGAATTACTCAACACCAAACTGCCCCCACTGGCCTAATAACTCCACCTCTATTGCCCTGGCAAGCTGAGCAGCGCTCTCGGAGAGCTGAATACAGCTCCCACGGAAGAGGCAATTTTTCACAGCACCCAGGCAGGCGTTCGAGGCCAGGGAGGACAAAGCCCGAAACCCTTCACATCCGCCCCTGCGACGCCGAAGAGGCTGCAGGTGCCTTTCTCGTGTCCATCAGATCAGCCAAGTTACCAACAACTATTTCCTTGCCACAGAATGGTGCTGCAAGCTTCCCTTGTCACTCATCTCGTCTAGGTGTGACATTTGGAGCTTACGCATTCTCCAGGTATCACGACAAGGACTTTGACTTAACCCTCATGACCACTGGTGTTGGAATTCACTATGCAATGACCACGCAAGAGTTTCTATTAAGGGAGTATGGTCTGAAAGCTAGAATTGTGTCATGTCCCTGCCTTAAGCTTTTCCAGCTACAAACAGAGGAGTATAGGAGATCTGTCCTTCAGGTGCAGAGCAGGAAACCGACGGTGGCAATTGACTTTGGGGATAGCCAGGGGTGGAAGCCTTATGCGGACGCGTTGGTGTTGTTGAAAGAAAGCGTGGATGAAGAAATAGAGGCTAATATGCCTGAAAGGATTGGACCCAGAATTAACGACTTGATTAAGGAGTTTAAGAAGCGAAATACTCTATAGACGAAATTTTATAAGAATATAATCTTAACTCTATCTCTTAGCTATTTAATTTTAATATCTCTAATATATATAAAAACTTAAAATGCCTCTATAGTATTATATAAAGTGGTGGTTAAGGCAGTAGAGTAAGATAATAAAGATAAAGGCAGAGTCCAAAAGAGGTTACTAATACCCTACAGCACTAGTTACCGCCATTTAGAAATGCGGCCATAAGGTGACAAGCATAAAGATCATTAATTCCCCCCGGTAGATCTTTTCCGCTGTCTTCCCAAGCTGGTATTAAAACTCCCTGTTTCCTGATATTATTTCTCGCAGGGAGTTAAGAAAGGAAACTCAATATTAACACTCAAGGCTTGGCTATAATACATCAACTAGTATGATTAGCTTTTATTTCTTATATGGTGCTAAAGGATATATATTCTCAGGCAATGTATTTTCTCCTTAATGACTGCTTTCCTATCACTTAGTTAATAAGCACTTCTGTCTATAACACTCTGTTACCTAAATTAAAATTTAGAGTATATAAATATATTTTTAAACTCAAGCTGAGTCTAGAAAGATCATTCTTTTATTCCTAATCTCTGTACACAAGAATATTAAAGGATTATAACAGAAAGGAATAATATATATTAAAGTATGCGCATAGCTTCAATTTAAACATGTCCCTGGCCTACCTGACCTATGTGTTTCCCCATCCCTTTATCCTTTTTTATCTTCTACCGGTTCCAGACTCTCAAAAGATCCAAGGAGGTCAGGCTGATCGATGTATGACAACCTGCTATAGATATCCATGTTCATGAAGTATTCTGTAGACACTTCCTCGGCGGTTGGGCAGAGGAAGTCCTTGGCACTGGTAAACCATCCACAGCGCGAATGCATCTTAAACATTGGGTTTTGAACTAGAGGCATCCAAAGTTCTTTGTCTTCCTCCGCTAGCCAGGTATTGACAGCTTTCATCCAAGAATCTCCCTCCCTAACCCTACGGTATGTAAGGAACTCAGTCTGAATCGAGGCCCAGAGGAGGCCGATTCGTGGGCCGTTACACGGTAGTTTGAGCCATTCATTGTGAATATCCATTTGAAACCTCTCCCAGCATAAGTCACAATCCTCGGATTCGCTGGAGTTTGACGTTGGAGTACCTGGCCACTCGTCTTCCAGTGGACTCGCCGATCTGTGAGAACGGCCGCTTCGGTCTTGGCCCTGTTGCAACACAGCAAGAGCTAAGACTTCACTAAGACAACCCCAGCCAGTCCGGCAACTTTCGCTCCAAGCTTCAATGACGTCTTCTGGGACAACCTTCATAAGGTCAAGTGGCGACAGCAGCGTGTGACGGCACTCTCCAGCGTCTGAAGATCTCAATATCTCTTCCACAGAAATGTTTGCCTTGGTCGAAACGTCCGCATCAAGGGTAATGAGACATACCATCACCGCGAGTGCTCCAAACAAGGTTTCCCCTGGCATTCCCTGCTGAGCCAGATAGAAGGCTACAACAACAAGGGTATGGAGAGGCCCTAGCTTGAGTTCTAGGCCACATGCTGTACACCGTCGCACAAACAATCCACTCTGCGTATTAATGTTTGGCGATGCAGGCGAGGCAAAAATAGCAACAATACTGTGGCAAACCGCTTGCACGGCGGTGTGGCAGAAGGGATGCTTCCATCTGGTAGGGATCTGAGTATATCCCTGTTTGAAGAGCTCGCGGACGGTCGGGTCTTCTGCGTCCCATCTGCCACAGATATCATTTTCTTCTCCAGGGAATTGATTAGGTGAATGGAATCCGTAGCTCACAGCAGCTGGTTGAATACTGCTATGAGAACGAAGTACGGCCACCATAAGAGCATCCAGGATTGTGTGTCCATGATCATCAATGTTGTGATAAAAAGCAAAGGTTGAGCCAAGAATCCAAGAAAGTGTAGTAAATACCTCGCAGCACCTTTTGCCGCCATTCAAAAATGTAGCCGCAAGGTGGAGGGGATGGATGGCCTCGATTCCCTCCGGTGGATCGTCGTTTTCGTCGCATAGTCGGTTCAAAAGCTCCGTATTTCCTGCCATTATGGCTAACTTCCAGGCATCTAACTGGAGAGGGCTTGGGTGCTCTTCCAAGGACCTCGTGATCAGGTCGTGGGCCAGAGGAAGGTCTGCTTTCGGTGTGGTGGTAAAGTTATTCGAAGTCATGGACTGCTGCAGTGAATCCACAAATGAGGTTGACTCTAGATCTGCTGGTGGTTGTGATACTGGCGGAGCATCCGCCTCCATGTGACCGTCGGTTTCATAGCTCATGTCTCCTAAATGGATGGACCATTTGCAAAGCTGCGTCGGGGGTTTGGAAATGTTCGCCGCACTCGACATTTCGGGCGAAGAGGGCCCGGAAGAGAGATTGGGAAATGCTGAGGGCGTCCACGGACTGTTTGCATTTCGTGCTTGGGGTGTGAGGCCGAATGATGGTGTTCGATCCAGGTTCGGCCTTTCCTGACCCAATTCTTTGCCAGGACGAAGCTATGCATATAGAAGTCATGGAAGTAGTTCACCATTGTGCTGATACGGGTCAATAATGAGTTTCTCCTTTCAATGGGTCCGAGCTAAAACAATGATGACAACTTACCTGCGGTCGTCTTTGGGAAGATTAATCAGTAGTTGCTCAAGGCGCCCTTGCAGGAAAAGGCTTGTGCAGTGCTCCTTGTGCTTCTCATACACAAGTTGAAGCCTTGGTGATGGGCCAGCTGCGGCGCGACCAGGTGTGAGCGCTTCGGGGCTTTGGATATGCAAGTAGCCTGGTGTTGATCCGAGAGGTCCGAAAGGGGAGGGTGCCTCTGGATTCTTAGGTAGGGAGTTAACAAAGGCAGCGTATGGGAGGTTCCATGACGAAAGTCTAGACATAGATCAGCAGGAATTTGATGACGTGTAGTGGTGGGCAAAGAACATACAAGCCAGGTGCGACTTCGAGGCAGGCTTTTCTGCCGATCAAATGTCTTTTCAGCTTCTTGTAATCGAGAGGCTTGTCTTCTCCATCGTGCTGGGTAGTGACGTCAGACACGCTTGCTCCAGGGCGCTTCTTCCTCGCAAGGGCACTCGTGATAGCGTCTTTGTCCTCTTTTACCATACGCTTGGTAACTCCCCAGTCTTTGAAACGTCGACGATACTCAGTAGCGCTACCATCAAAAGCCGTTAGTTGGGCCTGTAGGGAGCAGAGACCAATTCAATATTGGTGAAGATTTTAAGAGACGTATTGAAGACATCCAAATAGACTGGGAAGTATAATGGAATGCTTACGCGGCATGAAAAGAGTAATGGGTTCTCATGAATTCGACCACCTGATCCAGTGTTGCTGAGCGCCCATCTCCCGCACGTCTGCGCGTGTAAAGCTGGACGATAACCGGCTGTAGGTGGCCCCAACGCTCTTCGTAAGGACGGGAAAGGAACTTTTCATCATCTGATCTTGGACGTAGTTCCTCTAGAACGGGATCCATGGTGCAGGAAATAGGTCGCAAAGAGCGATGAGGGACAAGAGAATGACTCTGGTAATCGGACTAGGTATGGAAGTTGGGTTGAAAGGTGAGATGGTGTTGATGATGGGGAGGAGTTGGCTGTGCAAAACGGCGAAAGAACGATCGTTTAAATCTCCAAATTCTGCCCCAGCCAAGTCGGCGGACACTGCCTCGTTTCCCCTCAGATTTGGCGTTGATCTTTGGCGAACCACAGGTATCACCATACATGACACCCCAGTAAGGCACCTGTGCGCCTCTATCTCGCACCAATGCACGGGGCACTGTGAACAAAACACCAGTGCCCAATCAGCGCCCTCCAGCAAAGCTGACCTCCTTGTTTTTGGCGTGACACAAGAAAAGCCTGAGACAACACAGGCTGACGCAAATACCATCCTGCAAGAGAGCCTCAGTGGACCCAACAAAACGCTACGGGCCAGTCACAGAGAGAACATTGCCGTTGGCGTATCATGACCCCAGTCAACTTTACTCGCATTCGCGGTGAGGCTTTGGGTGTTTTCCCAACACGTTGTGTGGTAGCAGGGATCAGCACAATGAACAAAATGCAGATGACCAATGAGCATCTCGCAGGGTATTGAACAAAACGCCAGCGACCAATCATGGAAGCTCATCTCAGGATGAGCCATCATCCTAGACAGAAAAGTGACCAGAGTTCTTGGTGACGTACTTACCGACACGATGGGTGCGGAAGTGAGTGTCACACAGAAACAGAAACCAATCAGTTCCACTCATGATTGTGAACAAAACTTCAGTGGCCAATTAACACACCTTGACGATGGACACCGGGGTCGAGTATGATCTCAATTCAACCTTTGGCCCATTTGGCAATGCCTACTCCCGGTTAAACTACCAACTAAGCTCGGGAGATATGGTCGAAATGCCCCCGTAGGACGGATAACTGTTTCTAGGTGCCTGAGACTATTGGCTACATACTGACGAGATTGAAAACAACGCCGAAGGGTTTTCATCTCACTGATGCACTATGAAATTCGTGCCCTTTACCTCCCTCCATAAATACCCAGTGTTCTTCCCATATTTGCATTGCCTATCTTGTCCCTATTACCACTAGATTATTCTCAAGTCCAGCATCCTACTACGTTGTGCTTCTCTCTTGGCCATCCAACCCCATCAGCTCCGGTTTCTGTACGCCTTTGACGGGGTTTCTGACCTTGGAAGCATCTTTATAAAGACTCTTAGCCTTACTGTTTAAACCCTTCCATCGCAATGCCTGAACCGTACGTCCATTGACTCTATTCCTGCCTATTGCCACTATCCTTCGTGCAAGCCACCAGACTAACATCATTTGGCAGTGCCGAAGCTAAGACCCGGAGCACTGCGGCTCGAAGTGGTTCTCCTCGACCTCCACCGCCTACAATCCCTTCTCATCCTGGAAGACCTAGTGTTAAGGAAGGGGAGGAAAAGAGAATGCAGGAAGAACTCTTGCTCGGCGTTGGCGCACAGTTTGGGTCTGGCAAGTCCAAGCCAGCTTCCGTTTAACCCGACTTTTATCTCCTTTTTAAACATTTTAGATACTTTATATCATACTTATAATACAATTAGTTGGACTTGAGACTTATTTGTCTTTTATTACTTGGTTAAATAACTGTATTAACTTCCTAGTTACTTTAAGAAAGAAATAAACATTTCTGATTAAGGGTAATAAGCTTAATATATTTATTAAATTATTTAAATAGTTTAAATAGTTAATTTACTTAATATTTAAGAATAGATATTATATAATATAAAAGTTAATATAAATTATAGTAAAAGCTAAGCAGCTTCACTCTAATTTGCTCTAACTCTTCTATAGTCTCCGTAGTGTCGGCAGTTGAGTGGGCATCGTAACTATACGAGTAGATCCGGGCGCCTGGCAGATCCTCGGACAAGAAACCCTTGAACCAAAGACTCCCTGATGGGTCTGTCCAGACGTTGTAGCGTCTCCGGTAATGTCGTCAATGGCGACAATGTCCACAGGAAAGGTTCGATCGGACGGGATCTTCCGTGGCGCTCTCATCAGGAGAAGACCAAACTTGTCTTCACGCACGTCGAAGGATTCGATGCGGGACGAGGAAATAACTGGAGGTAGAGATGCTGGCCGAATTTCTCCTGTCTTCTCGCCTGTAGAAGTCCGTTCAACTATAATCGGTAGTCTCAACGCTTCGTGTCGATCGTCGTGCGGGGCTTCGTGGTGGGTGCCGGCGGTGGATTTCTTGCGCTTAAACGTCCGCCTCCACCAACTAGCAGAACTCTTGTCGGCCATGGCTTAGAGCATGCGGTTCACCCTGGATAGATGCAGCTAAGTCTTTCGAAAAGTTAAGCCCTGCCACGCTCCTGTATATGAGTTAGAAAGGAGAACATTTGAGGAGACGTGGCGTAACTCAGCTGATCCAGCTGCGCCAACCCGGATAGAAGGATTTTCCGGTGATTTGCCTATTTCATGGCCCCTACCACACTTATTGAATTGGTTACAGCGTTATTCTGCTTTATTACTGTGTTGAATGATTTCTGATATCCTGTTACCCCTCTTCTGTCGCTCCTCACGTGCTAAGGCGATATGTGTCTGTTGTTTTATTTGCAAAGCGGCCTGTAGTTTCAACATATACCCAGAGGAGGTCAATGACAATGAGCGCAAAGCTTGCCGAAGACTTTGCGGCGTTCCAAGTTGCAGAAGAGGGGCAGGCGGCCTGGTTGCAGGTAATTTTAATATCTTCCAGTCCTACGATCATTTAGTACTATACTTAAGCGACATAGGACTTGAGCAGTTAACTTAAAGACTTAATTAGCAAGTATAATAACGCCATGCGCGATCTTGAAAGTAAAAAGGTTACAAGGCGTTTTGCCCAATAGGAAGCAGATAAGTTGCAGTCTGAAGTTAGAGAGCTGCAGTAATCCATAGTATGATTTGATTAATAGCATTTTTCACTATACCTAACAAGTTCTAGGAAAGCAGCTTATTTATTCTAGGCTTAATCAATGGTAATCCTGACCAATGTATTATATAGAGTATAAATCTTTATTATAATGGTTTGTTAACTGATCTCAGTTTAAAGACAAGTATTATATCGCAGGTGACGGCAGTAGAAAGGCATCTTTTACTCTATAAGACAGTATTTGCAGCTTTCTTTAGATGAATAGACCAGAACTGGCCAATTATCCTATACTTATTAAGGCGTATGCCAATGAACTTGGTTTGTCTTAGTTTCTTATTGCATGTGGCCTTACTAAGGCGCCGCGTGATCTTATGGAATTTGCAAAAGACTTTACCTAGGTACTTGAGAATACCGACTTCATGCTAGTTGGGAAGGGCAAGGATCGAGCAGATAAGAAGATTCAAGGTAAGTGTCACAACTTGTGCCACTTTTTTTTTCTATTAGCTTGGCTTATATAGAAGTAGGTACTTTCAAGCAATTTGTCAGTAATCCTACCTGTCGCTATATCATCTTCAGGGCTTATTGTGATAATTCTTATATGTGACTGCTGGAGGATTATGTTACTGATGATTCTGTGGTTGATCGAGTGACTCTTCTTTATGGTTTTAACGTTGGGCATGAATTCCGTGATTTGAGGTTTAAATGTTTCAAGATGGATAGTCTGTTCAAAGTCGGACCGGCGCAGAACATGGCACCGTCGTCCCAGCCATTGGTGTCCGTTTCAACTCCTTCGACTTGGGCGTCTACGGTAGGCTCAAAGGCGGATGCAGGCTCCCGAAAGTTGAGAGGAGCCAATACAGTACGGGTGAACTCTGCCGGACAGAGAATCGATGACCAACTCCGACAGGCAAGCCAGCAAGCTTCAGAAAGCTGGACTCACAAAGTTGGTAAGGTCGGCATGCGATATTGCCGCTCATACCACCTACTTGGATTTTGCCCAAACTCTCCCTGTAAGTATTCCCATGGTCCGCTCTCAGAGGGGGAAAAGTTGGTTTTTCGAAGGGAGGTCAGGATAGAGGTGTGCCATGCTGGCTTAGATTGTCGTGATGTTGCTTGCTTATACGGCCACAACTGTTCATGCAACAAGCTTACATGCAAGTTTTCTCCAGAAATGCACAAGGTTGGTGTTTCTCTGGTCTAAGTCTGCAGATATTTTTATTAGGGGTAGAAGGGCAGGGTATGAGGCTTAATCATACTAGTTAGTAAGAAGTAAGCTTTATTAACTCACTCCCTAATACTTAAATTATAGTTCTTTAAAAGACCCCTTAACCCTAATCCTACTTTAACTTTTAAGTATTATATACCCTTGTTTTTTTCTTAACTGCTTATCTGTTTTTGGTTCCTACCTATACTATAGTAACTTATCTATTATATCTTAATCATTACTATAAATTTCTTATATATCTATTAATGTATTTTCTAACTATATAAAAATATAAAGTTTTATATTATATATATC